>MPNW01000286.1:110005-149624 GCA_011800805.1 Hirudo medicinalis
GAATTCGCACGAAATATTTGTCTGAGTTCAATAAAATTGATAAGTATGTAAATCGAATGTGTTTCAGTACATTGTATGAAAAAATGGCCTATGAAAATTCTGTACATAAAAAGTTATCGTCAAAAAAACGTAACTGGGCCATATTTATGCAACGCACTGTATGATGATGATACACAGGTCACTGCCAGCCAGATCAGACTGAGGTTCTTTCTGTGAGGATTTCGAACTGTGCGAATGCAATAAGTGTTCAGTAGTCGTCTCCAATTGAATGCTAGTAAACTGATATGGTATTCCTCCGGTCGAAGTGAATCCGAACTGTCAATATACAATCAGAAACAATACTACTAATTGTGTTAAATGCGGAGTATAACCTCACAAGCACAAAAGCAAATAACTTACAAACCGGAATTTTTTTAATTTTATTAATAACTAATTCACACTTATATCTTTAATATATCAATATTTTGCACTGTTTTTGGCTTAAATGTAAACACCCCACTAGCATAGCTTTTGCACAACCGGCCAGCCTTAAACAAGTGAAAGAAGTGACGGGATTTTTCGTTATAGTCTTGTATTTTGAGTCCTGGCTATTAGATCTGTGTTTGTAGGTCCACTCCAAGGAATTTTATTTAGTTATCGTGCCTGATACATGATGGCAGAGGGTATTTAAAAATAAAACATGATAAGCTGATCTTATGAATCCATATTACTTGTGTTGATATTTTTGACTAGCAGATGAAAACAAGTCAAAGGGTTCTAATGGACGTCGCGTGCAATTTTCAGGATTGTCGGTTCATGCTCGAGAGTTTGTTCCTCAACAGGTATCGATATTAACTTTTTAAAGAAAAGAAATTTGAGTTCATGTGTTAATAGCTGTTATCCATCCGCTGTTAGAGCCAAACAGCATCCTTTGTGCTCTATGATCCGCTGTTGAATACATCCCAGTTGTTTGACTACTTATTTGATGATCCAGAAGATCTTCCAAACGTGTTGATTAATCTAGATGAGATTTTAATCAAATATTTGGACGTAAGGCAGAGCCTTGAAACTATTATTGACAATATTCTTAGAAAGGTATGCTTTTGAATTTAATTGGATATGGAATTTAAGTTATTTGATGAGATTAATTGTAACAATTTTAGCATTTAGGTATCCATACATTTTTTTTAAACTGATAATAAGAACATTTACATAAATGTTAACTTTATTATGTATTTGCATTATTTTTTTTGGATTATGTAATTGTTTTAGTGTTTGGGGAGAAATAATGTTCAATACATAGCTGCCCAGTGTTGTTCGCAGCTTTGCCAAACTCTTACTTTCAAAGACATATTCATTAAAAGGTAGGTAAATTTGATTGTTAAATGTTATAGTGTTTATGTATTATTTAACCATTTTTAAATATTCATTAGATGCAATGTAATGCACAAAGAATTTCTTTCTTCACAAAATTTTACGGAAGACATTGCCAACTTCGCTCTTTTAATTAGTGAGTTGTCCCTCACAGTTAAGGTTTGTTTTTACTTATGTTCATAATTTATTTTATTTTAACATTTTTAAATCCAGGGTTGGATTTGTCATTTTATCATAGATGCCTTTAGCAGTTACTGGAATTTTGACCTGAGAAAGCTTGATAACAAAAATAAATTATGAATTACTTTAAGGATATCAGAAATCTTAACACATCATAAATTGTGAAATGTTATAAGACTTGAGTGTTGGGAAATTTAATTTGGAATGATTGTCAGTAAGATGCTTAAAGATATATTATATTGACAAAGAATCAGAAAGCTTGATGTAATGTTTAGAATTTGATCTCTTGGCACACATTTAAAATATCTTTGAAAATATACTCATATTGGAAATTATGTTGTTGAAATCATCGAAGTCATTTGATTAATTAATTATGTGGAATGATTTGAATGTAATTTTATTTGGGCTTTTCCTGTCTAACAAATTGTTTACTTTTTTTAACTTGAGGTCAGAAATTAATTATTTTACATTCTATGAAAATCTCTTAAATAATGATTAGATGAGTAGTATTTTAAATTGTATGAGTATTTTGCAATCATCTCAGATATACACAAAATGTAAAAATGAAATTTGCAGAGATGTTGCTTTCAAGACAGACTTGAGTTTAAGGGGTTATTCTTGATACTTATATTTATAACAAATGTTGTAAGTACTTCAAAATCAGGAAGGATATAAATATTTAACCCATTGTGTAAACAGATATAGGCCCATTGGCTTGCAGGTTGAATTGTTGGCTGAATGAGTTGCATTCCTGTTTGTGGGGGTAATGGCAAATGTAATGGGTTGTGTTTGCAACCCGGTCAGCACCCTCGGACAGGAGCTCTATATAAATGGTAGAGTGATGAAAAAGTGCTTTCAAAGAAAATGTTTTAAAGTAATAGTGTTTATGGATAAGACTGTTTATGGATTAGAACTACTTTTGAATAATTTTCATAAAATTAATTTGTTTCCAATGAAGTATGCAATTACAGACAACTAAAGGACAGTTTTATGAGGTATTGCTAGAAGCTGTCATTGAATTATTAAACAAGCTACTTGATTTTTCAAATGATGCATCAATTCAATGCATCCAGAAAATTTTGAAAGTAGGTATGTTCAACCTTTAAAATGCAAGCTTTGATTCAAACAAACAGTATTTTTAAGATTTCTGGGGCATCACTAGACAAAGAGGTTGCTGAAAGTTTTTCAAAGTTTTTTGAAAGAATGAAAGAGAAAACAGTAGCTGAATGCATTTCCATGTACATATTGTTATAATATTACATTGTGTAAATCCAATCTTGTTAGATCGCTTATATGTTTATGACAAAAAAATAATTGTTTCTTTTTGTAAGATTGCATTGATTTTAAATTGTAAGTGATAATGTTTAATGATAAATGATGGCCTACAGACAGTCCCGAAGTATTCTGCTGGACCTTGTCATCCTTAGATCATCTGGTTGGCAACTAAGTGATACCATTCCCTCATCATCTGATTCTCTAGATAATCCTGGAAAATTTCAAGTTGATTAATATGGTTGTTTATTTTAGAATTTGTTTTTATTTCTAAAATGTTTTTATTTGCAGGACACTGATTTAAATGGTGAAGAACATGGATACATTTGTTATGGGGCCACAATTTTCAAGTTACTTAAGAAATTTCTTTTGTGATTGGTTTCTCACTCATTATTTCATGGTATTTGAAGAGATGACCGCGAACATTTCTTTGTACCGAATGAAGATGCAGAACCAGAAATTTATGAGGAATATGAAAAGTTTGTTGCTGAGAATGAAATAGGGATGGATGCTACTATGCAGAGTGATTATGAAAAGTTTCTTGAGGATCTAGAAAAAAAGGTTTTTGTCTTTTTATCTGTGCCTGGAAGCTAATTCAATTTATGTATAAATAAGCAATGCAGATTCAGAATAATGCCTGAAGTTAGGGTCTAAATGAGCCTTGTTGAGATAGGTCGATTTTTTTGTATTTTGGATTTTATTTTAGATTATTTTAATTAGCATCCAATTTTAATTAGCATCTAATTTAAACAATATTTATTATTTGCTCATGAAATTATTATATACTTGAAAATATTGACATTTTATGAAAAATTATGTATCTCTTTGCAACAAGTAGGGGATGCTACTTAAACTGTATTTAACAATAATAATATGTTATTAAATCTCTTAAGTTTAAAAAATGTTCATTTGATTTGATAAATGTTTTCCAGTTGCCTTGAAAATTCGTCAGTTGCTTACTATTCTGATGAAGAATGTGTAACTCATTGACTCATTTGTATCCCAAGTAACATGGCAGGACTTGTGAATTAATTAAATGAACTTATGAAGATTATGTGCTTTATTTGTTATTATTTTCTACTTAACTAACTTGATATCATGTTTTGTTAGCTTGCTTAACATTTAATATGTTGCCTTTTAAACTTTTGTTTTACTCAGTTTTTTAATCTAAATATAAGTTTTGCTTCTGTTCATCTATGAGCAAGAGGTAATGTGCAGTTTTGACCTCCTGAATAAAGTTAGTTTTTTTTGTACAAGAATGTCAGTATTAATAGGGAATCCTCAAATCAAGGTACCATTCTAAAGTAAACGATAGAAATAATGACCATAGATACTCTACAAAAAAATTAAACAAAAGATTTAAGTTTTAGTTAGTTTTTTTTTTTACGTTTTTCATAGTTATTGTTTATATTTTAGTTTTAGTTATTATTTTAGTTAGTTTTTTTTAGTTTGGAATAATTTTGTTTTAGTTGACTAGATTTATTTAGTTCCTCACAACTAAAATGAACTATGGTTTTAAACACTTTCGATGGTTAATGTCTCATAATTTAAGTGCATTATTCTACGTTAGTGCATGTTCATGGAATTAGCGAAATAGTTTGTAGTTTTTGAGAAATTAATTAGCAAAGTGATGCACTGTCTGCGGTGTTGTCAAAATCGACATCTTTCAGCGTCTATTAACTTAGTCACCGATGTGACTAATGTGATATTTTGGTTTCTGTTTTGGTTTTTTTTCACATTAAAAAATGACTTTCGGCCGAAACCGAAAGATATTTAACCCAGTTTTAAAAACTATGCCGTGAAACAATGACGCAATAAAAAATTCAACATATATATCAGCAATACTTTATTATTTAGTGTTGTAACTCGCAGTTAGTCGATTACACTGAGACACTACAGACAACTACTTTATTCGCCAACGAATCCACACTACCTAACACATAACTAGGACTAGAACGAACAAAAGGGAAGTTGCCGCTCCTACATTAGCATAGATAGTTCAGTGCACCCACAAACAACATTTAGAAATTAATCCGTATTCCAGAAATAATCAGATTAGTAATTGAATTCAAACAAATGAATGTTGTAGTTCAGAAACAAAAGTTTCTCCTCATCATGGCCCAGTAGATTGCGTCGGTCGGCACACAGCTCTCCAGCTGCACTAAACAACTGCTCACTTGCCATGCTGGTGGGCGGTGCAGACAAGTACTTGCGTGCAGCGGCTTCCAGAAGTGGGTATTGACTACAATGTCAATGCGAGTATATATCCATTGTCATTCGAGGAAGATGCGGTAATTATTCAACTGTTGTTCGTACAGCAGCACGATATGGGTGGATATTGACTTCGACTGTCGGAAGTTTTTGATGGATCGATAATTAGCAAATTGGCTGTCATGCGCAACCCACAGATCCAGCTCCTCTTCGGCATAGGACGTCTCGCTGTTCGCAGGTTGGACTCAACGCCGTCAATTGACAAAGCTGCGGCGGGCGCACTGACATTGCTTGTAGCCATCTTGCATATTGTTTATTTTTTAAACTTTAAAAATTTAATTATAAATTATAAAATGGTTTCAGGTCTTTTATATTCAAACTTATAGTTTCAGAAAAATGCAAGACGAGCTAATCTACCAAAATTATCAACTATTGTCTCTTAGTAACTTGTGAATGAATTATTTTTTCAAACCCAAATTTCGATATGTTATTTGATAGAGAAAGTTTATCAAATTCGGAAATTGTTGTGGTCTGATGATACATTCCAGAAATATGCCTTAAAATCGCAAATATGCGTTTTTCGCATTCGTGATTTATTTAACTTTCCCGTAATGTAAGAATAATATGCAATGTCTTGGTGAAATCGCTCGCCGTACTCGTCGCTCATGGCTCCGTAGTTTGGTGGAAAAATTCTAGGTGAGATTGTACATGTATCTTTACAAAGGCTTTTGTATGCCCTGAGAAGGTTTTCCGCCAATATAGTTGTATATAGTTGGCTGCCCTATTGTTTCCAAGAAAACTTTCTTACTAGTGATTGGAAGGCTTTCCATGCTGTGTTTTCCTTGCCAATAAGGAAAGCTGGTCAAATGCATTGTAGTGACAGCACATCATTATTATCGCACAAGGCCTCTATACAACAGATTTGAATTTAAATATCTCTCTTTCTCTCTCTCTCTTTTCTTTTTTGCGGGCTCGCAGCTCGGTTGACGGTTGACATGCTATGGCCGTGGACAAACCGAACCTCTGTCTCCTAGCTCTTACAATAGACATTACTACAATAAAATTGCTTATCCTAACTTTCTTGTTCAGTTCGTTAAATTAACCTCGCGTCGAGAAGAAAGGAGCAACAACTACAGCATCATCTCGAATTTGAGACCAACTAAAGTACCTTCTTTTATCTTCTAAGCTTCACTTAAATATTGGAAACTTTTCATGAGGGTCCCTGTCTTATTTGTTCGACCAACGAGATCGACAAAGAGATCAAGTCGCGAAAATAACGAAATGCAATTATATTTAATATAAGAAAAGCGTAGACAGTCAATTCAAAACAAGCAAAACGCGCACCAAGCCTATCACATAAATTGTAACAACCATATATTCCCGCGCCTCACAAACTGCTTTCTTTACCCACGATACACCAACGCTCCCAACTCGCTCTAACTGCTATAACCCACACTCATTTATTTATTTATTTGATAAAGTCCATTGCCTGACTAAGATGATTTGGACAAAACACACTCATCGCTGTGGCACTACTCAAGCTTCGTATAAAGTACTTCCGATATGTGTTTAGAGATAAGTGGATAAGCAATAAATCATTATCTATATATTATTCATCTAGCTAAAGAACTTGCACTTTTGGAAAAGTTATATTTTTAATATAGAAAATCATTGGGTTGCTAGAGAAATATGTGGTAAAAATCGAAATACAACATTTTTGTGTTTTCACCCCACCCCAAAGATTTTTATATATTTGGTGAATAGCAAGATTCCGTTCTTGTCATCAAATCAGTGCGTCTCATCAACTAGTATTTATTGAAATGTATTGATGGAAACCATAGGAAACCGGCAACATGTGGTATTCTATTTTTTTTATGTATTTTTTATCCAAAATTATTAATATTGCTGTTGAAATACAGGTTTCAGTTTTTTCTGTTTTGACAACACTTGGAGCAAGAGCAAGCATCACATGCATGATCTCATTGTAGCAAATATCTTCAACCTTTTAATGCGTTGGTTTTGCTACACAAACTCTATGAATACTTCTCAAAAGCAATTAAATACTATGTAGATGCAATTTTGATAACAATGCATGTGACCTTTCTGCCACTTGCTTGTATATCTGAAATTATATTAAGAGTTTTCTTGATATCTCGGTCAATGTGATTGCAATCCTTTGATTGCAGACCAGGACAACTGTCGAGCAACAGCCTCTTGGCTGACAATTCAAAACGAAATAACGAAGATCAGCCAAAGAAATGTTAATCACAATGACGTCATTAATATTGAAGAAATTCCAATGATCTTCGGCATTCTCTCTGCAAGAACAGTGGAAGCATCTGGCACCAGAACTGTGGCAATGACAATGGTCACGAAAGGACACATCACAAAATCTTGAAACACTTTGAAGTTAATTTACTTTTAAACTTCAAAGTCAAGTGATTATCAATCGCGTGCCAGACAAAATCGCCTCGGTGTTTTTGTGCTATCTCCAATTTTTCCTTAAAATTACTCTACATTTGAAACTTTGCATCAACTTCCTACTCTGCTTAAAGTTTAGAATCTAAACTTTAGATTCACCTTTAATCAGTGAATCAGTGAATCAGTGAATTAATACATCTTATATATAAAAATGACTGTTTCTATGTATGCATGTTCGCTCATCAAGTTGATTGGATGAAACAATCTCCGCCCAGAAAATGAATAAAACCAAAAATCCTAAATTTTTAAATCAACTAATAATTTTATAAAACTGAGTAATTATAATTTAATTTTATTTAGTTTGATTAATAAAATTACACGAGAATTCAGGATCTTTGGAAATGAAGCTCCAAATATATATATTCATATTTAAATGTATTCATCGCTACAAAACAAAATTTTCGTTGTCAAATCAATTATGCCACCCAAACAACAAGCTATCGGTGGTCGATCCACACCCACATCAAGAAAAAGAAAGGCATCAGAAATAGACGAGCCACTGGAAGCAAAGCTGAAAAAAGCTCGAGTACGCACTGCTCAAGCACATTTGTCAGAAACAGTAGAGCAACGGAAAGCAAGACTGGAAACCGCTCGAGTATGCACTGCTCGATCCAGACGAATACTATAAGTTGATTTAAAATTTGTTGCACTACTACCACTGGCGAACGCTGATCACAAATTTCTTCAAGTTTTTCATGGGAAACGCTGATGAACAAATCGATCGATTGAAGATAGATTGAATCAATTCAATACGTGTACTGAACAAGAAATTGTCGCTGCGTTACAAAGTTTATTCGATCAACACAACATATTGATTCGATTGTTCAGAACTGCCCTTGAACAAATGCCAAGTGGTGACTACAAAGTTGTGCTTAGAGCACACAAAACACCTGTCGGCCAATACAAAGTTGTGCACAGACAGTGCAATGCGCCAACAATTGAGGAAGTGGCGATCGTTCTAGTTGGCGATGAATTTGACTAGCATGATGTAATTCTTCATCACAGAAATTGTGATGTTCGGCGAGTCTCAGAAATTCATCGCTCATACGACGCCTTGCAATATCCGATTTTATTTTGGTAAGGAGTAGATATCATTTCAAGATCAAATTGAGAAATCCACAAAACAGATGAGGAAACGAATAAGAAAGTAAGCGCCACGAATTACTATTCACATCGATTGATGGTCCGCGAAAACGCTGAAAATCATATCTTGAAATGTCGAAAATTGTTCCATCAATACATTGTCGATATGTATGCGAAGATCGAAACCGAGCGACTCCTACATATATACGATTAAATCAAACCAAGTTGCGTTGTGCTCCCGCATGGTCTAATGGTTAAGACTTCCGCCTCTCACGATGGCATCACGGATCCGAACCCCGTTGCGGCAGCACCGTCCTAATCATCTAGCTATGCAACGGACGTTAATGAACAATTGTTATACCAAGTTCCGAAGAGTACATTCATTTACATGATGCAGTTGTTAATGATGGTAATGTGAATGAATTGGGAAAAAATGGTCATACTACCAGCCACATTCACAGGGAGTCCAAGGCACATGCATGAATATGCACAAGATGCAATGACATATGTTCGCGCAATATGGTCGCCCAGTTTTTTTTATTACCTTTACATGTGATCCTTATTTTATTGTCTGGCGATTTTAGACGAACTCTGGCAGTTATATCACGTTCAACAGCTGCTGATGAATTAAATGCATGTCTCAAATCATCAGTTTTATGGCGACACGAAGAAATTGACTTTGAAGACCAATATGCGTGTACAACTACAACATAATACATCTGCTGAACTATTCGCAAAACATTTGTTAGATATTGGGAATGGGAAAACGTCAATCGATGAATCCACACATTGTGTCACGTTGTCGATACTGTAATGAATCTTGACGGAGTTGTCAGTTATCCAACTGAATTCTTGTATTCACTTGATTTGCCAGG
Source organism: Hirudo medicinalis (assembly GCA_011800805.1). NCBI lineage: Eukaryota > Metazoa > Annelida > Clitellata > Hirudinida > Hirudinidae > Hirudo > Hirudo medicinalis. The sequence continues at coordinate 119,461 of MPNW01000286.1, forward strand.
CATGCCGCCGCATATTTTAACGTTTAAAATTGTCATGCCTATTTTTCTTCTCCGAAACATAAATCCACCACGACTTTGCAACGGTATCAGCAACGGCTTTCAGTTAAAAAGATGATGAACAATATCATAAGCTACCATTTTAAATGGCAAATTTAAAGGAGCCCTACATCCAAATTTGTGGATGAAATGACAACATAGTCAAGAATAAGTAAATTTGCGAGTTGCTTAACTGACTTTTTTAAATTTTCCGTCGTTCTTCGAAAAGGACATTTTTTCTAATTGGAAATTCAGGTCACATGAAATGTCATCTGAATATTTAGCTTACAATAAATTGGCCTCCTTGACTATGATGTTTTCTTCCTTGGTGTTGAGATTAACTGGAAAAAGTATTGAAAATCTACTAACAACATTATGCATTCCTTTACATCTTTTATGCAGCTGCTCACAATATCTAAGGCACGGTTAAAAATATTTACTCGAAATCTATCCTCTGGATCGTTGGTTTGGTGATCATCTATTAACTCATCAAAATGTCGCTTAGCTTTTTGATTAGTATGTCTTCACATTTCACCTCAATACCCCATGTATCACTTGCCTTCCGCCAGCAGACACTTTATACAATGGTAAAAGTAAACGTAGTTTCCAAATATTATAATTTAAAACTTCGCAATTGAAAATAAGTTTGAGTGTCTGCTAACTTCAGCTACGTTAAAGACTAAGCTTTTACCATTATGTAAGTGTCTGCTGACGGAAGACAAGTCATGTATCAGCAACAGCAGTTGCTTCTTGTTTAGCTTCCGTGCACTTGTTCCCGCAATTTGTAATCACTTGCAGGGCAGTTTCAAAATTGATGTTTAGCTATACATAAGCTTCCTCATTTTGAAAATATATCGAAGTCAATTGCTCCAAAAATCTTAGAAAATTTTTAACAAGGATACAAACTCAAAATTGTCAACATATCTCTTCAGTTGAAGGCTTCTTATTTCTTCTCTTTTGCTTGATTTGAACTTTTTTTTTCCAATAACATGAAAATCATTCCGTAGTTATGCTTCATTACAAATTTTTTTCCTTTCTCCTCTTAAATTGCTTGCCGTGGTAAATGTATTAAAAAGGGTCCGGTTTTAAAATATTAAAATTTACAATCATTTTTTTTCCATTACCATATTGACGTAACATAGGGGCACGTGCTGCCAGAAATTTCTGAGTACGTGCAAAGATGAATCGTGTTAATCAAAATCATTATAACTTTTTAATTTCGCACCATACATTGAATTTTATAGAAATTCCGCAGTTCCATAGTTACGCCACTGCCAAGATTCCGTAAAAAAATATTTAAGCTTAGATTTAAAAGAAAAAAAAAACAGATTCGAGACAAATTAGTTCAGTTTGGAGGCATCTTCTGCAATGGAACAACAACATGCGGTTTTAATGGAGCCACAAAGTTGCATGAAGGGGCCAAAATATTGGCTGGGGATCTTTGAATAACAAATTGTTGATGATGTAAGTGTTGTTGCTGACCTTGCAAAGATAATGTTTGTTGAAGAAGGTAGCTGGGCTGCAAAAATGTAACCTATAAATATTTATAGTTTGCAAAGGTACATGATTCTATTTACCATGGCAGATAAGCTTGTCACAACTGATGAAATGCCAACATGTTGATTAGTTGATGTATTTTGCTTATTCCCTTCAATCAACTACAAACAAGATTCCAAGAATAATAAAAATACTAGAAATTATTAACTGACACTAAGTCTTACCTTAATGTTGGGTTGTATTGGTCTTCCTGCAGATTTTTGTAATCTCAACCTAACTTTTTCTGTCTTCATAGGCTGCAATAAATCCTGGAATAAAAATAAAGACATTATTTATACACAAAACTTATTTCTTATAAACATTTATAAAATATTAACTGTCTTTGTTGTTGAAAGATCTAAATGATTAAACATCTTTGGAGACTGGGTACAAAGATCAGAATGATTTGGCCAATGGTCTTTTTGGCATTGAAATGAACAATAGCTTGCTTTCCAGCAGCAGTTGTAGATGGCTTCTTTCAGACAAGTAGCACACTTTAAAAGGATTTATAAGTTAATTATGCAATCAGCCTTATTATTTATAATGGTTTATATTATAGAATGAAAAATTCATAACAAACAAAACAGAAGGAACTTGAAAGTCTATCATCTGCAACTGATGCAAAGCAATGTAATCCAAGCAACTTCATTCCGACTGTAACCAACCAAACTGTGTCCCCAAAGTCCAATTACAGAAAGAAAAATGACCACTTTGCAATTTATTATAGCAATAGTTATAAGACATATAGGCACTCGGTACCTGTGCTCGTGCTTGAGTCTTCGTTACCTGTTCCAATGCTACTAAAAAGCATAATTATTGATGCAGATTTGCCTCAGTGCATATTACATCATAGGAATAATGAATTATCAAAAATATTTCAACATTGTCCACTTTGATTTCACAATGACCATGAATTTGGTTATACTACATCATAGGACATATTGAATTATCAAAAAACAACAAATAATTATCAACATTGTCCAATTTGATTTCACAATGGTCATGAATTTGAAGTTCCTATCTGTTCAAATTATTTCAGAATTTGGGACATCATCTTAAGTGACAAAGAATGAAATAGGCCAGAATGTGGCTGACAAGTGTAGGACTGCACTGTGAAAGCATTGAACTGAGCATTGAGGTTCTAACAATGAAGCAACAATCAGAAGAAACTGCCACCAGACAAGTTTTAATCCAATGTGCTTTGTGATAAGCTCTCAGAGCAATAATGTGATTATGTAGTAGAATATCACAGACTACAGATTTCCTATGGTTACCATAAATTAATTTGTCACTTAAACACAAGTTGGTGGCGATGCATACTGTTGGGCCTTAGAAGACAGTGAATAACATTATTTTTTACTGCATGTTTACTAACATTGCATTTCAGGCACCAGTAAATTTTAAAATATCTTCATGAATTTTTTCTGATTTGACACTGGGGTCAAATGGAACACTTTTGTGGGGAGAGAACACAAAAAAAGTTGTATTTTAATTTTAGCATATATTTCATTGGCACCCTAGAATATACATACATACACATATATATAATGCCACACATAGCGCCAGATGTTACGCCGGAGGTTTCTCTTTTGCAGAGAATTGATCTCTGCGATAAGAGTTCAAACTCAGCAATTTCCGATGTGTGGCCTGAACGTAATCATGTGGCAAGTGAAGGGAATACGGTTTCCCACAATGTGTGTAAATCCAGTTGTGATGAGAGGACTTTTGATCACCTGATAGTTAATGACAACATTACTGTTTGTCGATGTGCTCGTCCTATATGAAGGAGGCCATCAATTTTAATGTTATATTTTATTGTAATGCTTGTATATTAATTTTATTTATTAATTGAATAATTACAATTTCTACATGTGACTTATTGTATTTAATAACTTATAAGGTCAATAGGTGCCATGTTGTGTGATTGTTGATGAAAATTGTGATACTGATAGATTTTATTATATCAAAACGCCAAGTAGTAATAGTTAGTAAGTTTTATTCATGATGTTTGCTCTTGCACACTATGTGTGTTTTCAAAGCCGAAAAAAATGAAACCTGTCTTTCAACAATAATAATAATAATAATAATGATAATAATAATAATAATAGTTCATTTATATTGCGCCGTATGCATAGCGTCAGAGACAGGTTCTCAGTTTAATGCCATTTTGAATAGGTCTTCAACTGACGCTTGAAGAGTTCAAGTGTAGGTTAAGAACGAATGATGGGGGAAGGTTGTTCTAGACGGCAGGCAAGGCATAAGTGAAGCCTCGATTGATGATGGATGATCTATGGGTGGGTTGGCGGCGATAAATGAGATGGTTTAGATACTGTGGGTTGGATGTAGCTAGAGTACGATAGAGATTTTAAAGATGATGCGAAGGTCTATAGGCAACCACTGCAGTCAGGCATTAAGAGCTGGTAAGACTGGGATCGAGGAGACCGAGTTTGGCTGGATTATTTTGGGTGCGCTGAAGGGATTAGATAAGTGAGGCAGAAAGTACCTTAGAGAAGGGAGTTGCAGTAGTCCAGATGTCAGTGACATGATATTTGTAAATTTTGTTTTTATTTGCGAATGGATGTGTGTGCGAGATGGGGCTGTGTGATGCGCTTTAGTCGTCTGCGCGAGGCCACGCGATGGTATGATTGGTTGTGGTTTGCGTGTTTTGCATGTTAATACGCATGGCTGCCTGGGTGTATATATATAAAGCGTCGCGCATGTTTATTGGCATTACCCATTATGGGTAAAAAATACATAAAATGACTGAGTACCACACACTACAGGTTTCCTGTGATAGTTATCAATCTCGCTATTTGCTACATGCCTAAACAGCTTTGGGATGGGTGAAAACACAAAAATGCTGTATTTTAATTTTTACCATACATTTCACTAGCATCCTAGTGTTTATTTATATCAAAAATAAAAAATTTTCAAAAGTGGAAGTTCTTTAGCTAGTTGATTAATTTAGAGAGCTTATCCACAAGCTGTAAACACATATCAGAAGTACTTTATATGAAGCTTGAACACTGCCAGGGCTCAACCAATTATAAAATCAATCAAGAAACTGATTCTCATAAAAAAATCTATACAAGTTATTTGCTGTCAATGAAATTTGTAATTTTTGCTGATCAGAAGTTAAATTCATGTAAATTTAATTTTGTAGCATGCACATGACCAGAGCAAGCAGATGGGGGTTCATGGTATGCAAGATCGAGTATAAAGCATGTGTTATATAGGTGAAAATGTGGTACTTTCATTTTGCTTAAGACATTCTTCATTTAAGATTATATAATAATAGTAATAATAACGATAATAATATTAAAATTTATTAACAATATCGAATGTTTCTTTATTTTTTTTTAATTAACTCCATTTTACTTAAGACCATTAAATTAGCAATGCCAATCAATTTGTGTGTTATGGATATATGAAGGGTAATACTCATAATGTATCATGTTTGCGATCTAGCTTGCACTGCCACAAGTACCCTTTGGAACGAGCTCTGTTTAAATAGTTGTCCCAATAAGATGTTGAAGATCAACATGCATCTATTTAAATAAACAAATATAAATTTGCAAATCGACATGCAGTTTCTTGTTAAGACTAATAAGTAAATCACAATAGAAATATGTAAACAATAAAGCTATAAAATTCACTATATTAACTATAAAGTTATGAGAAAACACGATTCTTCTATTGTCATAAATATCAAATTAATCTGGAAATTGATGCTACTTCTTTAGAATATTAGATAAAACACTTAGATCTAACCCACAACTTGGTCTTAAGATAAGAGATCTCTTTTGATTTTGTTCTTTCAAATTTAACCTTTTCATACTGGTACAAACATTTCATTTCAGCAATTTGAAGAGCTTCAAAGTAACAATGCGAACAGTGAGATATTTAATGAGAACATTTTCCATAACTACAAAAATAAATTTGCAAAGGACTGTTCAAAATATCTAAATTGGAGGTTATTTTAGAATTGCAATTATAGTGGAACTTTTTATTGTTTATCAAATTTCAATTGTAAAATTGTTGATTCAAACAGCCCTGAATATGGCAGTAGGGGCAGAAGCCAATCTGTAGGTTGATAATAAAAATTAAAAATATAAATTTAGCATCAACGTTTGGATGCATTTAAAATACTGCAAGCGGATGGTTGAAAAACAATCTCTTGCAAATGGTGAACTTGTTTTAACAAAACATGTTTAAACAACATTTTTTATACACATCAATATGCATTATGAAAGAGTCAATTTTAAAATTTTAGGATTCCTGGAGTTTATCAACATATAATTATATGTTATAATTTCATCTCTCTTTGTATCATCAAAAATTATTTGTCAAATCATAATTGATGCCAACTGCATTTTTCTGGTACAAATTTACATGTTTTAATTAAATAATCTGACCTGAAGTGTGTCTGATGGCATCTACTTCAGCTTTATGTGATTGTTTAATCTTTCTTAATTCTTCATTCACAAAATTGTGTAATATCTGTTAGCATGACAAACATCTTGTCATCAAAATTCCAAAACGCATGAATGAATTATCTAAGCCACCAACATTGGATTGATTTGAGCTCAACATGTCTTCAATAAACTGAGACAAAACATTTTTGACACTTGAAAGCATCTGATTTTTTTAAAACAAGGCTACAAATTATGATTGTAATAATTTATTTTAATAATGAGCCATAAGTGCCATACCTTATTAACATACTTCTTCATTTCAACATCATTATTTTCAATTTGAAATTTCTTGAGCTCTTTGCTGTTATTGAAGGTTCTCTCAAGTGAATGGGGTTCTGACAGCAATTTACTAATTTGTGGAGAATTTGGTTCATCTATAACTTTGGATCTGTCTTCTTTATCATTCTCATCATAAATGTTGAGAATATTGTTTACATCATCAAAACGCCAACTTGGTCTTTCTGGTAGCATTTCAGGAGTTGAATTGGGTTTAAGCTCACTCACTAATTCTTCATTTGGTTGAACAGATTCAATAACCATAACATCAAATGCTGATTTATAAGATAGTCCATCAAGAGATATTTCCTTTGATTGAAGACCAGTTGAAATTTCATTTGCTCCTAGTTGTATTTCATGCATGTTGTTTGTCTCAGTGGCCTTGAGAGAGCCTAAATTATCAGAATTTTGTGACTTGTGGTTTACTTTCTCAACAGGGAGCTGTGAATTCTAAACATGGAGAAAATGTAATGAAATTTAATAGCAATATATCATGGAAGTTATTGAAACAACTTACTTCTACACTTCTGGTAACTTCTTCAGCTTTATCATTAGAATTCTGGAGTTTAATTGAGTTATTATCTTCTTCAAAAATATTCCATCCATCAAATTTGGCCTCAACATTAATCAAACTTGAATGGCAAGTTTTATTAGGATTATCAGTGCATTCATTAACTTTAGGCACAAGTTTGTTGAACTGCATGTCATTAGCAGAATTATTGACAGCAATGACATTCATTTCATCACTAGAAACTACATCTTTTGAATTTTTAATTCCATGGATAGAATCTTTTTGTATATCTGGTCCAATGCAATGCAACAACTTTTCATTGTCCCTAACTTCTTCAATGTCTTCAAGAACTCCGACTTTGACACAGCATTCAACTGAAGTCTCTGAATTCTCAGAGTTTGGTGGAGATTTTTGCATTAAATGGAGTTTATTAATTTTCAATACAATTTTTGTTGGATCCTCCTTCATTTTAGGACAGTTATCACCTTCATTACTAGAACTTTTCTTTAAATGCTTCCTTCCTGATGCCCTTCTACAAAATGAATTAATACTTCCTACAGCTACCTATGTTTAACATAGCAACAGGGGTCACATGTCTTTATGAGCACTGTGGGATTTTTTTTACAGTAACTTCTGAATGAATTATTTTGATTATGTTATTTAATATAAAAAGTATACCTAATCCAGAAATTTGTTCCATACTCTGATGATAAATTCTAGAGACATGTGTTACTTTTATTTTTGCATTTGCTATATCTTTAGGTTTCCTATATTGATCCAAGGGTTCCCAACAATTGTATTAATTCACGTTTCAAAGGTACACGTTCTCCTTCCTTTTTCCTTTTTAAGAGACACGCACACACACATGTATTTTCTGTTTTACATTATAGATATTATTTATTATTATTATATTAATATAGATATTATTATTTTATAGTATAGATTACATTTATATTTGACAGATTTACATCTGTGAGTAGACTGAGGGTGCACCGTCCCCGATATTCATGTCTTCCACTTCTATCTCTGAGTTTGTGCAGTTCTGCCCTGCGAGTTTTGATGAAGTCCAGAGGTTGATCAGTTCTCTTCCTGGCAAGCAGTGTGGCCTTGATCCCACACCAACCTGGCTTTTCAAGAGACTTTCCCATTTACTACTTCCTTATCTTGTACATCTATTTAATAAATCGTTATCTTCGGGTCAATTTCCTCGATCCTTCAAGGAGGCACAGGTTCGACCCATACTTAAAAAATCTACACTTGACCCACAACTACCTTCATCATACTGACCAATTTCCAATCTCAGCGTGCTTTCAAAGCTTCTGGAGCGCCTTGTTCTCAGCCGTCTCCTCACCCATCTCAACAACAATGCACTACTCCCCAAGACTCAGTCAGCATATCGTCCGCACCACTCNTCTCAGCCGTCTCCTCACCCATCTCAACAACAATGCACTACTCCCCAAGACTCAGTCAGCATATCGTCCGCACCACTCCACAGAAACTGCTGTCCTGAGAGTTGTGTCTGACATCAGGGTGGCATTGGATGTTGGTCACGTCTCCCTTCTTCTCCTTCTCTCATGCAGTGCTAAACAGCTCATTCAATCAGGCGTTCCACAGGGCTCTCTACTGGGGCCAATTCTCTTCTCCCAATATGTTTCAGACATTGCGGGTATTGTTGCTGCCCACGGTCTCTCCAGCCACCAATATGCAGATGACACCCAGATCTACGGCCACTGCTGCCCTGAGGGCGTTCCTGGTCTTGTCTGTCGAGTGTCGACCTGTTTCAGAGAGATCGTCTTGTGGACGTCATCTAATCGTCTACAACTCAACCCTGACAAAACAGAGGCAATATGGTTTGGTTCTCCAGCCGGATGCAGCCGCATTGGCTCCCCAACACTTCAATTGACAGGTGCAACCATCATTCCTTCGCAGACAGTCAGAAGCCTGGGAATGTATCTGGATTCATCCCTGACGATGGGTCCTCACGTTGGTCAGGTTGCTACGGGCTGTTATGCCAAGCTTAGTGTCCTCAAGGAGGCTAAACCATTTGTGTCACATAAAATTTTCATTTCCCTCATAGTCCAGCATATTCTCTCAAAGCTCGATTACTGCAATTCAATTCCGGTCAATGCCAGTTGCCGGAATCTCAACACCCTTCAAGCAGTAATGAACACAGCGGCTAGGCTCATTTATGGTAGAAGGTCTTCTGACCACATCACTCCTCTTCTCATGGATCTCCACTGGCTGAGAATTCCAAACAGAATCACCTTCAAAATCCTCCTTTTAGTCTACAGAGCCACCACAGGCAGCGCTCCTCAATATCTCACCGAACTTTTGACAAGTACATCTGCCATCCCTGGTAGAGCATCCTTCCAGTCCTCCAACAACAGGACTCTTGTTGTTCCTAGGTCCCAAACAGTCAGGCAGGGAGACCGTTCATCCCACGTCTGCGGACCCAGGATATGGAATTCCCTTCCAACCGAAGTCCGTGTTGCACCGACAATAGAACATTTTAAAAAACTACTTAAAACCTACCTATTCAGTCGATCGTCCTGAATTCAATTTTTGAATGTGTTTGTTTTTAATCATTACTTTTTACTTTTTACTCTGACTCACTCAATGATTGAACTTAATTGCTGGTGATGTTTGTCATAGTGCCTGCACATCCCATTGGGGTAATTTGTGCACTCAAATATGGGCTAAATAAATGTAAATGTAAATTTATATTTATTATGTTATTGAAAAGCTGCATTTTAATAAAATATTAAACATCAAATGATTTAAATCAACGATTTATGTGTCCATTTCAGTTTAATAAAAGACTAGAGTTCTAGTAATAATAATTTCATTTTGTGGGAATCACACAGCTGCTGGACAAAAAAGAGACCGGATTTGGAATTGTTTCAATGAATTGTACAGGATGTAGAGGAAAGTGTAAAGACTGGCTTTAAATTACAAGGTTTTGTGGCATGAATGAAGGATCATAGAGATAAGTGTGTCGGTAAATCTGATGATGGCATCTCAAGCTCAGAGTCACTGCAGTCACCTGGTAATGCTATTCTAATACTCAACCTTCCAAACCTCAAAGGAGATGGTGGACATGGTATTGGTGAGTCTGTCAAAACTCTCAATCTGGATAATTTTGTGATAAAAACAGCAAAATCGGAAAAAAGAAGTGATTGATGAGCAAATTGTAAAGTTTTTGGGATCATTGAACATGAATTTATTTTCATGATTCAGTTTTTGTGATCTGGCTACCATCCACCCAGTCTACTCAATATTAGTGGAAGGTTGTTAAACAATCTCCACAAAAAGTGACTTTATTTTCATGATTCAGTTTTTGTGATCTGGCTACCATCCACCCAGTCTACTCAATATTAGTGGAAGGCTGATAAACAATCTCCACAAAAAGTGTCTTGAAATTGGTAATAGAATGATAGAAGACAAAACAGCATGAGTTTTGATGGCTGGGGCAATGTCCACAAATGAGCCGATTTGTACTACTGACAACATCAGAATCTGAAACATTTCTTGTCAATATAGTTGACACTTCTAGTCAATATAGTTGACACTTCTAGTAATGCTCAAACTGCTGATTATCTTAAAGTTGCAATCAATTCAATGGATACTGATGATGAAAGTAATTGACTGTTTTTAACAATTTCAGACACACTTACATGTATTTGAATTTCAATTTCAACAGTATTATTCATTTGTTAACATGAAATAATAATTAAACATCAAAGCAAAGCTAGATGGCAGACCTGCAAGATTGTTTAAATAATTAAGGTGACCTGTCAAAATAGCCCAAGATAATTTATTTAAAAAAATTATTTAACTAAATTAAAATGTAAATTAGTCACATTGTTAGTTAAATTGTGAGCTAATAAGCAATTCTGTATAGATAATCAAGAGTTTATGTATTGCCTTAGGTTGGAATAAGAGTACGAACACGTTGATTCAGTTCGACTCTTCTGGATGTCTGTTACTTGCATGAAAATGTGTGATGTTGATACCCACTTTATCCTATTCTTTTAAAAACTGGCCAATGAGTTTGAAGACCGACAGATGATGACAATCGATTATTTGTTGAAAACTATGATGCCATGCTTCCACTGAATTATTTGTTCTACATAAACCATCAGTGTCGCGATCGTGGATATTTCTTAGTGGGGTGCAATTTCTGTCCTGAGGTTCTGCCTTCGTTTTCCAATGTAGTTGTCTTCCCAGTAATCGAATCTACATCCTTCTAAGGAATAAGGCAGAAGAGTCATACATTCAGGTTTAAAAAAAGATTCGTCAGCTAAAGCCATTACTTAATCCATTAAATATGATGGCAGACTTTAAAACAGACAAAAAAAATGCTATTAGACATGGTTTCCCAACTGTTCAACTGGATGAATGCCTTTTCCATCTTGGGCAATGTTTATGGAAGAAATTGCAGGCTTCACCATGCTATCATGTCAGACTGCTATCGTGATGATGAAAACATGAGTCCATGTCAAGATGCTTTTGGCTTTTAAGTTTTGTTCCAAACATTGACATCACGAATGCATTCAAAATGTTGGTGGAAAGTTGTCCAAGAGAAATTGATCCAGTGCTCAATTAATGGGAAGGCAATTACATTGGAAGACAAAGACAGAACTGCAGAGCAGTTTTTTTTTTATATAAATTAATTACATTGGGCTGATTCAACTTTGTTGAGCAACCTCTAAATATTGTCAAATCCTGCTCATATTTGGCCTGAACTATTTTATTATAAATTGGAACTTATCTGAAGATCATATATTGAAATTTTAAAACTTTAAAAATAAGGACCTAAGAGCCACCCAAACATTTTCTATAGGATTTAGATCCAGAGAACATGCTGGCCATTCCATGACTCTCACTTTCTCTTCCTTGAAAAATGCCAATTGTCCTTTTGAGGTTGGTTACTTATTGTATTGATGGAAAACAAAATTATTTTCCTATCTCTTAGCAAAGGGAATGAGAAAACCGGGGATTGTCTTGTAGTTTTTAGAGACCTGTTTCCTTCCACAAAAGCTAATTTTGTCTGACTACATGTTGAAAATTCTCCCAGACTATCATGGAACCTCATCAAATTTTTCATATATTTTCAATAAACCCATTACTCCTTCCCTAAATCATGCCATTAATAGTGGCACCAATCAGGACCAAAAATTACTGATTCTGTTCGTCCCCTAATCAGCCATATGTTTTGCCCATATTTTCAGGCCATGCCGACTGCACTCTTTCTAATAAATTTTGCATCATGTTTGTAAGGTTAATAAAAGAAGTTGATAATAAAAAATGGTCTATTGAATTGAATCATGCATGTTTAGTCAAAATATTAGAATTATATAAAAATATGACATAATATCACATATCATGTGTCTTGCAAAGCAAGCAAATACTACACTAACCCACAAAAATGGCATTCTGGCACACACATTTAGAAAGTAACCCAAAGTTTATCTATTTTGTACCTATGATGAAGATGTCCTTAAAACGATGTTTTGTGATGCAATTGTACTCAAAATAATATTTTGTTGTTGCAAAAATTCTACTTTGTTTTATGTAATGTTTATTTAATCATAAGAGTTTTTCAACTATGATCAATTATTGAAACATATTGGTAATCTTAGCCTATCCAGTTTCGATTAGGGTTGCTGATATTTTAAAATGTACTGAATATCAATATCAATTATCGATATCGTTTGCAAAAGTATCGATATATCAAATTGGGTAGCATAACCAACCCAGACCCTATTGTTGGTATGCAAATGACAATTTTTGTAATTACTCTTACAAGAAACAAACACACAATTATTCAAGGTTTATTCTCCAGAACTTGGAACCAAAACTTGTATGCACAAGTCAATATAAGAAGTTTACGACCTTTGACATCCTGAATCTACTGTCACTATAAATATTATTCATCTGGGATGCTTACTCTTTCCAAAGGTACAGAGCTGGCCAGAATATTGAGATATTTCATAGCTATCTCACAGGGCAGCTTTCCAGTAATGACATGGATTTTCCTTCCTCTCAATGGGAGCCTCAGAAAAACATAACTTTATTTCTGAGGGAAAAGATGATTCTTCTTTTGCAGAGGGGATGACAAAGTCACACTCTAGATCTTGCCCCTTCTCAGGTATAAGGCCTCATAAGGTTGTCCAGACTCTTCCTCTGCCCTCAACTTCTACCATTCTGTCACCACCCTCAGGAGTGCTATTGGAAGAGCAGACAGCTGAAGTGCAGCTTTTTGAAACTTGGGTCCAGAAGGATGGACAACTGTAACTTTGCTCCAAATTTGCAATAGCAACAACCTTTTCTACATTTCCTTAACTGAGGAGCAATTGTATTAGAAAAGATTCTTCCCCACTATTCTCAAAAACAAAGCTTGCAAGCTTATTGCTACTCAATCCCAGCCTCATAGCATCATTCATTATGTACCATACCAAAGATAAAACATTTCATCATATATTTTTTAATAAACTCCTCAATAAATTTTAAAACCTAATTTAAATATTCATACCAGGGGAAAATATTGAACATCGATAAATAAGAGTCGATATATTGATAAAATACCGGCAACCCTAATTTCAATAACCAAAGCTCAATTGGTATTTTAAAACTTACATCTCTTTTGCTTCACTTGATTTGATAAACATTCTTTTTGAGGAATAATGCCTTGGCTGAGAATATGGAAGTTTCCGTTTCAGTGCTGACCTGTTAGAAATCTTTGAAAGGAACACTGATGTTGAGGAAATTCGGTTGGGCAAAGAAGCTGGTGTCTCCTTTCCAAAAACTTTATGTTTTGGATCCAATGAAGATTTATAAGGAGTTTTGTCAGGTGCAAATGAAAAGTTTCCAAATTTCAGCCTGTCAAGAAATGTCTTTGCAAATTAAAACAAAGTCAATTAAAAATGAATTATAGCAAAGACATTTTTCCAAAACACTTGATGTTATTTTTAATGATGGTATATGATAAGTTTTTTGCTTAAAAATTCATAATTCATGCTTGTTAAACAACAAAAAAGAGTTTAAAAGCTTGACATCTCCATTTAAAAAGCATTTCAAACAGTAATAATTAATTTAATAATACAAGTTGGTTATATTTGCTATTTAGTCATTTTTAGTCAGCCGATAAATTGAAATAACTTTGAAGTAGGCTACCTTTCTGAAGTTATTGCCTACCTATGTAGAAATATTATAACTCAAAATAGTATAATGCAAACATATGATTTATGAGAAACAGAGAAAACTTAATTTTGAATTGCTTAAACAATGACAGAGATGCAGTCGAAGGGCATTTCATTATATTGAAGTTAAGTGGGAAAATCCATACCATAGTGAACAAATGTATTCATTAATTTGCAGAGAACACTAAATTTTAATTGGGTTTGATATTTTACTTATTTGAAAAAAGTGTGAATTCATTTTTTTTTAGTGCAATTCCATGTAAATTACTTAAAATGGTTTTTCTGTTTGAAGAAATACATGTGCAGTTCCTAATAGCTCAGAAGTGAAGACTTGAACTTCTAAACTAAGATGTCACTTAGAATTTCTTGTTATGAATAATACCAACAATTGTAATGTAAAAAAATGACAGATTTTAACTTGGTATTCAAGCCACACCATGAAATCTTAAAAGACTTCCATCTCAGTTACAGAAACTATTAATTTTAGACTTAATTACACTATTAAATAACTCATTCTCTAAATTAGTTTTACATCATAATGTGATAATCGGTAACTTTGCAAAAGAATTTGAAATTACCTATCTTACTTAATGTTTCAATAATTATTCTACTTCCAAAAAATCATGCAAATAATGTTTGATTCCAGCATGCACATCACTGAAATTACTTGAAGTTCAGGAATTACTCAATCACACTATAAACATTTGATTCACTCAAAAATTGAATTACTTAAAACTTTACTTAAACAGCTCAAGGTGTCTTTCAAGTTCATTTTTTGCAATGTCAAACCCTTTAGTTTTCTTTGGAACTGTACCAGGTGGATTTTCTGATAACAAGAAAACTTGGCTGTAAGATACCCAGGCCCTTGTAAAAAAAATAAATTACAAACTTTTATTAAGAAAGATCACAACAGATTTTTCAAGTCATAATTTACCTGTCATGTTCCCCAAAAAATCGTACATCAACTTGATTGTTCTCCTCCCTGAGAACCTGAAGACCGATAAAAAGGCATTCTAACAAAGCAATAAATTGAATTAATGAGAATATGTTGTGCTGAAGTTAGAACCTTTGCAGGCCAAAAGGGATAGCCCTTCATCTTGGCCCAGACAAGGATATGTGGCATTCTCTGAAGTTAAATTTGATTCAAATAAACTCATGAGACAAATTATAAAATGTTAATGTGATAAGTTGGTAAATCATTTTTATAAAAATAATATCAACAGGAATAAAACTAATATTTATGTAATTAATAATATAAGTTAAGTAATTACTCTTCTCATGACAAAAATAAACCATTATAAAATAAATCTGCTTCAGACCTCATGTGGTAAAACAATGTTGATCAGATTCTAAGTTTTTTTACAAACACAACAAATGTAAGACTTTCTGTAAATTAAAATATTATAGTTCTGCTTTTCTTTCATCCTTATTTCTAAAGTATTATTCCCAACATGCTCTAAGACTGACTAACTTAATAAGTATATCTATGGCTGCACACTAACTATGTGTTTAGGTTTGAATAAATAAGTAAACAAGACTAACACAAGGCTCACAAAACCAATCTCCATTTTCTTTAATGCAGGAGTTCAAGTAGCAATCAGGACAGATGCTGAGCTCACTAGTCTGTTAAAATTACATTATTTATTATTACATTTACTTTAATATAAAGGCCATTAATTTGAACCAGAAAAGTAATTCCATCCAACACAACAGTAGTAATATCTTCATAAAAAAACTCTTGATGCAATTACACTATGACTCGAATTGATATCAAGTCATTTAAGCAAGCTCTATTAAAATAAACTTGCAAAATGACAGAGTTTCTATTTTTTCAAACAACACAGAAGCCATCTGCCAAGGCTGAAACTGATCAGTTGGTTATAATCAGAAATTGTAAATGTAAAGTTTGTCAATGTTTGGATGTGTTTTTTTTAAAGTCTGCAAGCAGATGGTTGTGATGGTTTTAAAAATCTTTTGAAAGAATTTCAGTTTGGATAATATTTTCAGAAAGACTTTGGTTACTAGCTTTTTTTAAACTGGCTTCACCAATCATACACTACATGTGCAAATTCAGCTAGCTGCTTGCTCTCAAAGAACTGGGATGGGGCTCCCACAATGGGACTCGAACACAATGTGTGAGCACAATGCTCCTCGTTTCCAGTAGCTCTCTAGTTTAAAGCTCGTATGTGATTTAGAGAAAAGGTGAAAGATGGAAAACTTGAAAGTTGAAAATAGCACAGATGACCTAAGAATGGCTTAGAGAATGACCCAAGCAAATTTCAGGTCGCTTTTTAAACTGGCTTCACCAGTCAAACTCATTTTTTATCCATTGTAATTAATTTATTGTTTACGTCCTTCAAATTCAACCATTTACTTGCCCTCAATGAACTGGGCGACTAGGACAGAGCTACCGCAATGGGACTCGCTGCCATCCTGATTGGCAAGGTCTAATTAGACCATGCGAGAGCATGAGCTCCTTGATTTCAATAGCTCTCGAGTTTAAAGCTGGTATGCGACTTAGGAAAAGGTGAAAAACTTGAAAATAGCACACGACCTACGAATGGCACAGAGGATGTGTGCAAATTTCAAGTCGCTACTGATCACCATTTGGGAGGTTTTTGGGACAGAAAAACATACACGCACTTTCTGTTTTATAATATAGATTTTAATTAAATCAGATGCACTTAAATGATATAAATTTACACTCAATTAATCTGACATTGCACTGAAAACATTCCACTCAACATTAGCATTTCTTCATGAACTTTTGATTTCATAATTGGTCTTTTTGGGCATTTAGTTCCTTTTGGCAGTTTGTTAGTTTATTCCTTCAAAGTTTGTTTCAAGTCATTTGTCATAGAGGCCAAAGTGTTGATAAGACTTCTTCAAACACTGGTCGGAAGTCTGGTGCCTGCGTTCTTCTCGAGCAGGTGTTGGGCAGCCCCTACCACTTAGTTAGCCACCAGCAAATCCTGGAACTGGTATTTATTGCTACTTTTTCTGTACGTATGGGACCTGGAAATACTAATCTTCAACAGGTTTCAAACACAATAGCCATCACTTAATGCAGAAAGTTGATAAGAAAATGCCGTCTCGGATGATATAGTCTCAACTGAACTTTCCAGAGTCAAATATGGAATCATTGCTTTTTGTGAATAGCAGCTACAAGATCATCAGCCAAGAGAGGATTATTGTGAGCTGCTCAAATTGTTGCTTATCTTTTTAGCAAGTAAGCCACCAAATTGGAAAAGTTTCGATCTCCAATTCAATCAATAGTATTGGACCAAAGCATCCAGCCTGATGGATGACGAAGGCCATTTACAGCATCAAGGTTTGGCTGTTTCAATCACAGTTCAAGTTGACACTGAAAGAGTCACTGGGCCTCGTACATGTGAACCAATTTATTGCAAAAATTTATATCAAGTTCACGATCCCACAAAGTCTGGCCGATTAAAGAGCAAAGAACAGCTGCAATATGCTTTGCTAACAAACAGAATCAGGTGACATTTCGAAATGCAAAAAAATCAATGTTAATTAACTTTGGAAAAATAGTCATATGTGCATTATAGATATTTTTGTTTGTTTTTATAAAAAAATTGTTTTTAGTTGTTAGGATTCATTTTCTTTATGAAACATAAGACAACTGTGGATAGACTTCAGTCGGGGACACTGTATTCTTGTATGAGAAAACTTTGAAGGCATTGATTGACCTCTAAATACTATTATTTTTTATTAAAACTTTGAATTTTTTATGAAATGGAACCATTTCAGAGGGTCAGACTTAATACCCTAAAAAAAAATTTTTCATCACATCTTGGTCATTGTCATGCTATTACTGAATACCATGAAGAGCTTGCAGCAATGTTTGAAACATTCAAGTTAAAAATATCAATAATCCACAACTCAAAACTAGCCTCATGACAGCATATTTTGAACATGGACTTTGCAACAGAAGTGAGAGGATGATTTTCTGTCAAACAAATAATTTATGAAATAATTAAAACCCCACAATGTCACTATTACATCATCTCTGAAAAAGGCAAAAGTTAGTGAATATATGTATAAAATAGCCTTGATATTGTCTCATTATGACAAAATTTACCAGAAGTGATATTATCAAAAATTACTATCAAAGTAAGCTTACTTCCATTGAAAATAATGCAGTTGTGAAGAATCCACCTAACATCAGCTATGAAAGCTTCTGTTGATCCATACACTTGTTTCATTATATTCTGAATGTGCATAACAACAAATTTTACAATGATCAAATAAATCAAAATAAACCTCATAATAAAAATTACTCATAAACCAAATGAAATCATTACATAAATTACATAGACTTGCAAAAATCAAGTTAATTAGGCCCAAATAAACATTTACTTAATTAAATGCAAATAAACTGTTGAATTCAATGAAGCCTCAATGAAAATTAAACAGAATGGCCTAAAAAATACCAATGTGCAATCACCAAGTGTCAATTACAATAGAGCCTCAATTATCTGAACCCTCATGGCTTTCAGAATTTTTGTGGTAATAAACCATCCAAAAAAAATCATCTCACCTAAAAGTAATGAAATTAAATATATTTGATGATGTTTTCAAAACTTTTTTTGCCTGTGAATTCAACAACTGCTTAAAGAACTTTTACAAAAAAAATACTACAGAACTTTCTCTACATCCAATATATTGGTAAGAAAAGCATGGAAATCTTTCAAAAAAAAGCCATAAAGATTTTTCTTACATTGTTAATGTTTGGAATCATAAAAGCCATATAATGAAGAAAAACGATCTAGGGAGCTGGCATAAACAATAGAAAGTGGTTGGAGACATGAGGGGCAAAAGTTGAGAACGTTGAGAACATCAGTTCTACTGAGATGTCCATGTTCATGAGGTAGGGTTGGGGTTAGGAGCAGGTTAGAGAGCTCTGATGAAACATAGGTGATGCACTGTGTTATGATTAGAAAGTGAATCTGGCCTTCAAATTTAAAGTAGTGATGAAAATGTGTATTCAGGGAGGAAGTCTCTATCTATGGAGGCATCACCAATGCCCAGATTAGTGCTGTAAAATAAAATTGTAGTGAAAATCCAAAAACTTGCCAAACTTAAATCAAATTGATGAAGGTCCCATTAAGAATTATTTTCTCAGTCTAACCACACCCAAAAATAATGTGCAACCTGACGAAATAGAGGATGGATCTGTTTTAGAGAGTACTTTTTTAATGATTTACTTTGAATTGTAATGAACTCTGCATAACCTCAATAATAGTGGTTTAATTCAATGTTACACAGGTTTTAATTTTGTTCCTTTATAGAAAGCAACATTTGTGCAAATTTGTAGGTGTTTTGGATGATATTTAGAGAATGCTCAATCAACATGAAGATTTACCATGTTAAAGCATATGTTAGGTCGCCAGGCAACTATGTGTAAATGCTACTGCAAGTCATTATTTATAGGCACTAATGAAATATATATGCCAAATGCAAGCAATTTAATATTTATAAAAAGAAATGTTTCCAAGTCTAAAGAGTCTAATATGTCACCAGTGCCCTTTTGTGAGAATCTGAAATCTGCTTTCTGTTCTCACTAACCTAAACCTGAACAAGCTTCTGCATTTCAGACTTTGCCCTTATAACGGATTGGTTGAAGGCACTCATAAAAGCAACTTTCAGGGTATGTGGATCTTTTCCAAATGAGACAGTTATTTTTTTTTTATTTAAGCATATATATAAAGTGCTGAAAGCATCCATGACAGGATATAAAAGGCACTATGGCAATCAAATCAATCAGTCCTACAGTCGAGGGAGCTGGATTTAAAACCACATGTTAATGACTGGGAAGGTTAAATAGATGAGTTTTGAGGTTATTTTTGAACGATGTCAATGTCTGAGACGATCTGATATGAGACGGAAGATCATTCCACGCCCGCGGTCCACATGCTTGGAAGGATCTGTCTCCGTAGAGCACGCGGCAGGTCCTTGGGATGATAAAACTAATGGTGTCAGACGAGTGGAGCGAGACCCTTCCTCGTTGAGAGGCCGTTGTAGTGAGGAGTTCTTGTAGGTATTGGGGAGACCGATGAGTGTGAGCTTTATAAACCATGAGAGCTATCTTGTAAGGTATTCGTTTTGTGATGGGAAGCCAGTGGAGATCATCCAGTAATGGTTATACATGAACAGTGAGCCGGGCGTTAAAGATGAGCCTAGCTGCTGTATTCATGACCACCTGAAGTTTATGTAAGGCCCATTTGTTGGAGCCATAAAGGATTGAATTACAGTAGTCCAGTTTTGTCAAGACAAGCTGGATCACAAGGGCTGTAAAGACCTCACGAGGCACAGAATGTCGTGCCTCCCTTAGGACACGGAGAGTAGAGAAACAAGCTGCAGCAATCATTCCAGCATGATTTTCCATTGACTCCCAACAATTGAACTGGTGGAATGGGCATGCTTCATCTAGCAGGATGAAACCAGATGGCCTCCGTCTTGTCTCCATTCAATCTGAGTCGGTTCGAAGAAGTCCAGGATGCAACATCACTGAAACACTCAGCCATGCTAAGAGCAAGATGAGGCATATTGTGTGGCTCACAGAATGCATATATTTGCATGTCATCCGCATATTGGTGGCTATGGAAGCATGATGAGCAACAAGCTGCTCAATTTCTGCCATATAAAGGGAGAAAAGAATCGGTCCAAGGACAGACCCCTGTGGGACTCCTGACGAGACGTTTTGAGTTACTGGATCTGCAGACACAGTTACAATGACATTCTGTTACATGACCGCTGTTTTTTAAGTAGGATCTGAGCCAGTCCAATGCCATCTGATGTATGGCAAATGTTCGATCAAGCCTCTCAATGAGGATGTTGTGATCCACTGTATCAAATGCCGCAGACATGTCAAGGAGGAGAAGAATGTCAATCGCCATCCGAATATCAGAGACCACTTTCAACACCACTGTTTCAGTAGAGTGATGCCAACAGTAGGCCGACTGAGTTGTCAGAAGTAGTGCATTGGCCTCAAGATAGGTTAGGACATGTTTCAGCACCAATCTCTCCAAGAGCTTAGAGATGACACTGAGGTTGGATATGGGTCGGAACGATGACGGCTGGTTTGGGTCGAGGATGAGTTTCTTTATCATTGGACTAACCTGAGCTACTTTGAAGAGATTTATTGAATAATGAAACAAGAAAAGGGGTTATTAACTCAGAGAGCTCCTTCAGAAGCCAGGTTGGGATGGGATCCATCTTGCTTTGTTTATTTGGGAGGGAGTTGATTAGTCATGATACCTCTTCATGTGATGTTTGTGAAAAACATGATAACTCTGAACCCTGCTGTCGGTCAGTGAAGTCTGGTGGCGGAGCTCCATTAGTTGACCTGCTTATCTCACTTAGCTTGTCATTTAAGTATTTGCTATAGACATCAGGTGATGGACAGGCCGATGTTGGAACAACACTTCCAATGGTCGTCGACTCTCTGATCAACCGCCAGCGCCTGGCAGGATGTTTTTCCTCCAGAACTCGCTTGGAGTAGTAGGCATATCTCCTCACTCGGAGGAACCGAGTGTAAGCTCGAGTGGCAGCTCTGAGATCATTTGTGGTGACACCTTTCTTCTTTCTGAGCTTGCGAAGGTTTCGCCTCTCCTCCGCACACGGGGCATCAAACCAAGGCTGGCGATGTCCATGAGACCGAAGGATTTCTATCGGGAGCTGTTTATCCAAGAGGTCAGTGAGCACCTGGTTGTACAATGTTGCCATCTGATCAAGACTAATCATAGTCCATATCTTCGGGCTGCACAGAGGCAAGTCCAGGATAAACTCAGAGACGGTGGATATCAAGTCCCCGCCAACAACGCACAAGGTTGTATATCTCCGGGGAGGGCCGCTTGGTCAGAAATGTAGTTGTCCAGAGAAGTAGGAGATGATCGGATAATCCAGTGTCTAAGTTAAGAACACAGGTGGGTGGAATGCTCTCTGAGTGTCTCTCAAGTACAATTTCTAGGGTTCCTCCCCGATCATGAGTAGGGCCTCAATAATAAGTCTCAATCCAAGTGATGCAATGAGGTTTCGAAAGGTCCGATTCTCCGGGTCCTCCTGTCGTTCAAGATGAATATTGATGTCACCTGCCACAAAGAACAGCGGGGAGGCAATCACCATTCATCCAAGTATTTCTGAGAATTCAAGGTAGAACTGTGATTTCAGAGCACCTGTCCTACAGATGGTCAGGATGTTGATGTGCTCATTGCCTGAACGGACCTCAACTGCCAGGTATTCAAAAGTCTTCAAGGTACAGTTGATATCGAGGGAACGAAGTTGAATGACCTCAGTTGCAATCACAGCCAGACCTCCATGGTTAGTAAGGAGAGATTTCTGGGCATGACCCTCACACAGACGAGGCCGGTCAACAACTGAGTAGCCGCTGCCGCAGCCGTTGAAATGCAACCAAGCCATCTTCATGCCAAGTCTCAATGAGCATCAGGATCCCAATCTCATTCAAGAGTATAATGTCCAACAGGATATCAACTTTCCCAGCTATTGAGCGCACATTGAGGCAGCCAAACTTAATAACTGTATCACTATTTTCATTAAGAGCTGTGGGTAGTCTCACTCCAGGCTCAGAGAGTGGTGATCGGGAACGAATGAGCCGTCCATGATGTGACCCAGGAAGCCAGATCTGCAGGTAAAATAATCTCTTTCTGATCCGCCTGGGAATTGTTTTCCTGCCTCTATCAAAAGATTTAAGTTCATCAGCTGAATATGGCATCATGGAGAACAGTACACACAGGTGATTCTTTCCTGATTTGAATGAGAAACGAGTGACGCTGAGACCAGGTATCTAGACTGTTTGCTAGCTATTCAGAGCTGAACTTTGGTCCGAAACTCTCGTCGCCGCAAGTTCAATTCAATTAAATTCTGAGAGTCTTCAGTAAGAAATCCTATAATAATCAACTGAGAAGACGAAAACAAATCCAACCATACTATAAACATTTAAGAAAATTCAGTCCGCGCTCAGGAAAAACTCCGAGAAGTACGAGCAAAATCAAACAACCCACACGCCTGAAGACGCAGTTACAATCCAGTTACAGTTGACAATATGTTCAGTCCAAGTGACTGCAAAGTGAAGCTCATGGAATTGTTCCATCTCCAGTTTGTCTGGCCTCTTTATTTTCTTGATCACCACCACTGAGAATTATATCTTTGACAACCAAATTCTTTTCATCATCAGGAACATTGTTTGAAAAAAGTAATAGAGGAACCATTTCTTCTTCAAGACAGTCTTGTTGATCTCAGAATCTTGTTACAATTTTCCAAGCAGCATCAAATCATTTAATGGAGCATCTCTTATTGTATGACATACAATCCATGCTAGTGTATAGACACCGGCAGCAAAATTACAAAACTCAAACAATCTTTTCTGTTCTTTTCAATCAGTTTGAATTCATTTCTAACGATATTAATCTTATTACAGCAGACGACTTTAGCCATCCAACTGGCCATAAGCTTCAGGCATGCAGAAGTGTTTGTATTTCCTCCTAGTGGAAAACCCAAAATTAAAAGGCAATAATATCTTTATAATCTTTTCAAGAAAGACAGGAAAAGGAACCGACTATGGATCTAAGTTGCTGATGCAATGGCTGAGAATCATCTAAAGGGGAAAAGTGGCATGCTTAATGGTTGGACTCTTAAAAACTTGAACAGAAGCATATTGGACCCATGGCTGGGACCTGAAAAAACTTCAAGAAAAATGATGTCACGTGACCAAATAAAATAAACAAGTTATTTAATTAAAATAACTCAAAAGGTGCACAATAACTTCAATAACATTAACTTTGTTAAAATATTTCCATAATAATTGTAAAACACCCTCCAAGTCACTTCAATATACTGGGAGAAAAGGCCAATATTTTGAAATCTTTTAGGTATTGAGCATCCTCTAAGCATTGTTATTTAAAAAATTTGTTACATATTGGCTAACTATTGGAAAAGGAAAAAAATTAACCAAAGCACGAATACCTTGATGTTATCCTCTAGACGGGAATTATATTCCCTTGGGATAATCCATGAATTTGTGAATTTTTTTTCGTTTTTTCAGGTTCTTCGTTCAGAGTTTTGAAATAAATGAATTCTAAATTCTTATAGGCAATCTCAATTCTATCCTATTCAATAGGGCAACCATTATTTTAAGTAATGGAATGTCCTAAAGCAGATTAAGGCTGATGTAACATTCTCTTCTCTGTAACATAACTTTATTTCTTGCATTTGTCAATTGGTGCTCATTACAAAAAGTCTTTATAATTAAAATCATTAAATTATATATTTGCTCTGTTTTATGCACTATGTTTAAAAAAATTATTTTCAGATAATTTTCATCCCTTTTGACGATATGCTCAATTATTCAGACAATTTGATTGCCAGAACTAATATGCCAATTAGTTTGGATAACCGATGCTCTACTGAATTAATCTAATCAATCCATTTTTAAACATCTTTACAATCACCATGAAATTTTCTTACCATTGCAACATATCTTTGATTCAACAATTATCAACACAATAAACTTATTTTCCTCTCAACTAGCAGTCACAATTGTATTGCAATAAATTAACAAATAACAGGCAACATTTGTCAAAAATTGAAATAATTAAATACTCTCTCAATTGTTGCAAAGTCCATAGGATGAAAGACAAAATCAGTATATGTGGGAATACTGGCACAATCAACAGGATAATGGAAAGGCTTGGTCTGTAATAAGCAATCAGAATATAAGTAAAGTTGTAAAGATTAATAGGAAAATCTAATTTGAAGACCTCTGGAAGCTTCATTCTCTGCAAAACATATTTTAACAAAATGCATAAGGTATCTAATGATACCAATTGAAGAACTGTTGCTTTGGTTTCTAAGGCTTCTGCAGCCATAATTTTCTACAAAAAAAAAGAAAGCAAATGTGTACATCAACTTAAACAAAGATACAAACATTAAAATGTTTGAAACTCTGAGAAAATTAATTTATTCACTGCACTTTACTAGAACTATAAAATTTGCCAATTCACAATTGTAATACACTGCTGACAATGATGATAAAAACATTAGATTACTCTTAGCAATGGAGAAAGTTGTTAAAGTTTATTTCTTTGACCAAAATTTTATCAATGATTGTAGCATAGAATTCCAAACATTTACAATTCTGTGGTAAAATTCACAGATCTCCATCAAATTTTGTATGGGGCAATTATTCTGCTGCCACGCACCTGGTCTTCCTTCATCTTCCAACATTCAATTACGTCAACCATTCAACAAATCATCCCTCATCAACAAATTTCTTCTTCTCATATGCCTCCCCTATCTGGAATGCACTACCTCCCCTTGTAAGAGCTCAACCATCCCTGGGAGTTCTTCAAGCATCACCTGAAGACTCATCTTTCAGGATGCTAACTTGAAGCCAGAACTAAGAAAACATAAGGTGCCTCTTAAACACATCACTATGGTGCAGAGACAAAAATTCATCACCTTCTGGAGGATGCAATTGAGTCTCATAGACTAGTTCAACACGTCATCTCCCCAACTCACTCCCATGGTCACATGCTTGATCTGCGCATCACATCATCATCCCACAATCTCCTCTCCAACATAACCACAAATAAAGTGACATACTCTTATCATCATCTCATATCATCCAATAGCTCAGCTGAAGCACCTCAACCCGGGTTATTCATCGCCGTTGCCCCAGCAGCATCAACTGAGAAATCTTTGAACCGGATCTCCTCTGTGTCTCCGAAGTACTAAGAAACTCTTACCATGGAGCGTACCACAGGGAATCATCAGAGGAGTGCCCCCGTCACCGAACTCCTTATGTTCTGGGGGGGGGGGCACACCCGTGTGATCAGGGGGGTGTCCCTGTTGGTTATTACCCTACGTTACCCATCTTCTGAACATTGCCCATAATATTGTTATCGACTAAAGACTCGCGGCGACCTTTACACATCGACACCATACAATGCAAACTGAGCGTTATATTTTCTTTGTAGCAGTCGCCTTCACTTTGAAAATTACGCTCATCGCATCAAACGCTCATTCGTGTTCTATGTCCTTTGCCAATGCACCATCACCTCAACACCCAAAACTCACATCTTTCATTTCCTCGATGGAACTTGATCCTAGCTCGTGGAAGGTCTTCTGTGAGGCAGGAAACTCGAACGCACTCAGAACTGTGGTGTGAATCTGGTTCGGTATCGTTCGGCGTTTTACCTGAAAGCACAGCTGCACCAGCACACTGTTTCTCCACCTCCCCTTCGCATTTAGCTTTGCCTGGTGAATCTTAAGTCTCAGACTGAAGCCTTCTGCAACACTCCCACCTGCTCACTGACATGTCATTCTCCAAAGAGAATATCTCAATACGTTAAGCTTGGCAATCATACTTCCCCCTCTGCTGCACTTCTTGCTGGGGTTCCCCAGGGCTCTGTCCTAGATCCCCTACTTTTCATGACCTATACCTCACCCCTCTCCAACATCGTTAAGAACTTTGATGAGTCTTTTCACCAATATGCAAGCCTTTACTCTGTCCTCTCCAACCACAGTGTCTCTGAACAACTTGACAATCTGCGCAAGTTCACAAATGCCATTGACAACTGGCATCTCATCAATTTTCTTCAACTCAACCCACAGAAATCCGAAATCATGTTTTTACAAACCTCAAGAATCTATCTCCCTCATCTTCAATAATCATCACTGGCACTATTCTTCCTTCTTCTACTACCCTAAAATTCCTAGGCATCACCTTTGACTCCCACCTCAGCTTTAAACAGCATGCCATCTCTATAATAAAATCATGCAACAATCTCATCTAGGCTATCCAACACATCTGTCCATTCCTCTCTGTCGACACAACTTTTGCTCTTGCATGCAGTCTGGTCCTCTCTCGTCTTGACTACTGCAACTCCCTCCTCTATGGTACCTCTGCCTCACTTATCCACTTCCTTCAGCGCACCCAAAATAATCTAGCCAAACTCGTTCTTCTCAATCCCAGCCTTAACGGCTCTGAATGCCTGAGGCAACTGCACTGGTTACCTATACACCTTCGCATCATCTTCAAAATCTCATTAATCACCTCATTAGGCACTCTAGCCACATCCAATCCTCCCTATCTCAACCATCTCATTCACCGCCACCAAATCCCCGACCACCTTCGTTCATCCTCCGCAATTCATCTACACCAACCAGTCCTTAGATCATCCATCATCAATCGAGGCTTCACTTACGCCTCGCCTGCTGTCTGGAACAACCTTCCCCATCCCATCATTCGTTCTCAACCCACTCCTGAATTCTTCAAGCATCGGTTGAAGACCCATCTATTCAGGATATCAAAACTGAGAACCAAGGCGCCTCTGATGCTATGCATATGGCACAATATAAATGAACTATTATTATTTATTATTATTATCTGTCCAGATTAATAGAAGCAAGCAGCAATCTAATAAACAATTGTGGTCAGGTTATCTCTCAATTTGTCCAGCAAAAGGAAAAGTTTGTAGAAAATGTGGGAAGGGAAACCATTACGCAAAGGTTTGCCTTGCCAAAAACATTGCCATCTTAGAAAACCAAGAGACATTTGCAATTGATTCATTTGATTTTGGTGATGTCAATAAAGACTCTAAATGGTCTTGTGTCTTTCCAATTCACAATGGGTCATCAATAGAATTCAAGATAGATACTGGTGCTGAGGTAAATACCATATCTTCATATCATTTTAAGAAACTGTGACATGCAAAGTTAAAAAAAGTTGTGAAGTTGAACCTTTAAGGAGTAGTCAACAACTTCCTCAAAATATTGGGAGTAATTGAGCTAAAGTTGTCACGCGAGTCGTGAATGGATGAATTTTATGTTGTTGAAGTTGAATTCAGAAGCTCTTTTGGGAGTGAATTTTTGTGTCAAACTCGTCACCATAAATGTTCCTAGAGGCCAGATTCTACACAGACAGCAGCTTTCAGTTCAGCAAGTCTTAATAGATGGCAGTCAAACATTTTCTGAAAGCAACATTTACAGAAAGTACTCTAGAGTATTTGAAGGGCTGGGAAGAGTTCCCCTTTGAATATAATATTCAGTTAGAAGAGTCAATCTCTCCAGTCGTGCACCCATCTCAACTTGTTGCCATTGCTCTTGAAGAAAGGATGACTTGATTCAACATCTGATATCATAGCAAGGATTACAGAACCAACACAGTGGGTTAATTCCCTCTTGATCATAGAGAACAAAATGGCTCCTTATGACTTTGCCTTGATGCCCAGGATTTGAACAGAGCAATTCTAAGGGAACACTTCCATATTTCAACCCTTGATGACATCATCCACAATTTCCATATCAAGTTCCATTGGATGAGGCAAGCTCATTTTTATGCACTTTCAACACACCATTTGGCAGATACCTTATGCTGAGAATGCCCTTTGGCATATCTAGTGTTCCAGAGGATCAACACATCAATTTTTGGGGACATAAAGGGTGTTCACATCACATTTGATGACATGATTGTGGCTTCTGAGAATGTAGATGATACTCGGTGAAGTATTCAAAAGAGCCTTGGAAAACGGTGTTCGTTTCAACATCAACAAAATACAGTATCAAGTCAGCTTTGTTCACTACATGCGTCACATCATTTCACAGCAAGGTGTGAAAGTGGATCCAGAAAAGGTCAAAGCAATCACCAACATGCCCCCGCCCACATCATTGGCTGACCTCAGGCGACTAATGGGCATGCTTGCCTACATCGTGAAGTTCGTCCCGACGTTAGCAGAGTATACAGAGCCATTGAGACTCTTGTTGAAGAAAAACTATTTTTCGATGATCATCAACCCATACAATTGCTTTGGACAAGATCAAGGAGGTTGTCGCAAACTTGCCTGTTTATAGTTTTTTTAACCATAAGCAAGACAATGTGCTTCAGGCAGATGAATCTAGTTATGGCCTAGATGCTAGTCTCTTTCATAGAGATTGACTGTTCACATACAGTAGTTGCTCAGTCACAGATTTTTAGAAAAATTATGCTCAGAGAGAAAAGAAGCTTTTGGCTGTTGTTTTCGCATTCAGCAAGTTTGACAGCTACATCTATGGACAGGTTGTGACAGTTCATAGTGATCATTAACCACTCAAGTCTATCTTCAAGAAATCCATTCATGACACATCTCCAAGTCTTCAGAGGTTGTGAAAGCTATTGCATTATTGTGCTATACAATCTGATTGTAAAGTATGTACCAGGAAAGGAATTGCACACACCTGACACTTTGTTAAGCAATAAGTTAATGCCCCATGTGGTTAAGGATGCGAAGGAGCAATTAACTCAACGGCAGCAGAAAACAATAAAGGTGCAATTAAGGAACCTAACTGCAGTCTTTCTACAACAAATTTTCTATCGACAACTTCATGACAAGCAACTTCTCACCAACTTTGAGTTCCCCAGAACCACATAACATAAAACAATCAACAAAACCATCTCAACAAATGCTTAAATATTCAGAGCTTTGTTATTTTAGTTATTTTCGTTTTGAAATTAATGTAGTTTTTATTTTTGCTTTGTTTTACAAATGATTTTCGTTTTTATTTTTGTTTTCATTGGAGAAATAGTTTTAGTTTTTATTTTCGACTTCATTAAGTATTTCTCATTTTCGTTACGAAAATAACACTGATGTGTTGTACTTGACTAATTTTTTTCAAAAATACTGTAATTGAAGGGTTTTCTAATATTCTTGTAAAACATTACTTTTAATAATAAATTATTAAAAACATGCTCCTTGTCTCTTGTAGCACAATAATTTGTATAACATAAATGAATAAATGATGCTGGTGGATTGTTGAACATAAAAATGTAAGATACCCCTGAAAATAAGCCCTATCGCCTCTTTTGGAGCAAAAATTAATGTAAAACTCTCTTATTTTTGGGGAAACAAACGATACAAGTTAAGAAGAATATACAGCAGAATACTTGATACGTGAATATAGATACAGAATACGTGATACAGAATACGTGAACATCAGGCTTGATCGATTGGACGACCCGCATACTCTTATATTCACTGGCATTCTTGGAGACCATGGATTTATCCAGCACGTCAAGGTGTCGACCCACAACAGGGGAGGAACCCTTGATAT
>MPNW01000286.1:184795-216355 GCA_011800805.1 Hirudo medicinalis
AATAAACGACGGGGCTTAATTTATGCCGAGTTTATTGTTGGGATTGTCCAGCAAATATTCAGTTATCAACTGAGTGGTATTAACTGTAAATACCACGCTTACGCAATAATCCTGCTGCCAGTTATTGAGTACGATCAGTTCCGTGATTATTTGCTGAATAGGAAAGTTCTTCAATGTGGGCTTCGAGATTATCTGAGATCTTGTCTGCTTCTTTGTGATATTTTATGATCGCCGTGGAACTAAAAGATAGTGAATATAACGAAAACTAATTAAACATAAACATAACTAAAAAAATTAATTAATGGTATTTTCAGGGTTATAACAATAGTAATAGTTTATGAAACCTACAGCGCTAGCAAAATTACATTATATGGTGGAACGTGCAAATACTTTTTATGTGGTCACTGGTTCTTTGGTTTGATTCCAAAAATCAAAAAATTACGTTTTCAAATTAGAGCATCGTTATTCTATGAATTTATTTGAAGTTGAGTTTTATTTTCGAGAGGGCGATGGCTTAGCTCCGGGGAGACAACGCCCCCCCGAAGGTATGCCTGAAATAAACCCTGCTTAGGAGGCAGTGGTGCCTATAAATGTATAAGGCACGCTACAACTATTGAATTTAAACTTTAGACCTTGTAAAGTACCTTTTCGTGATCGGTGTGAGGTGTAATGGATAATGTAGCTCCGATGCAGATGCGATGATGGGAAACCAATGTTTTAATGGTATTGACGGCACTATCTCCATATCCTCCGACGGAATAAACAACTGCTATGTAAGTCCAATTAAAATGTTGCAATAGATTAATGATTGCCTTCATCTGGTAGCTGTTAGGTGGTGACATTCTCATAAAATACGGGTATTTCCTTTTATCACTCAGAAGATCGCTGGTAGCTAAAGGACTAAAATGATTTTTAATTTTTAGTATATATATATTTATATTATATCGCAAATAAAACCTGTAAGATATAAGTTTTCTAGAAAACTGATGGATTTCCATTTTATTTTAGAATTATCTAGCAAGATAACCAAACGTGAAACAGAATTAAATTGCCTAGATCCCTCTGTCAATACAATAAAATAAAAAGTATAGCCTAACTGACTGAAGGACAAATTTATAGTGGGAATTTCAGCCGTGTATGAAGTTACCAAAAGTACTGAAATCTCAAAAAGCCTTTGTAATTACTTCATCGTCATATGTGGTTTCATTTTCTCATAAGCGTTTTGGTTCGCTCGATATGTTACTTAAATTAAAGCAAACAAATCTCAGTAATTCAACATCAGTATTATGTGATAAATCAGTATTATATTATATGATAAATCTGTCGCTTTAGAATATGCCAATATAAATGTTAATAGGTAAAACCTTATTTGGGGCATACCAAGAATCCCCATCAATGGGGCAACAAGCATACTGGATGGACTGCTCTGCGGCCCTACAACACCCACTACATCAAAAAACTTTGTTCCTGAATGATTTTCTTTACCTTGAATTATTATTTATTTATCAAATTAAATATTATTGATATACAAAATATAAATTCCTGACTTGTAGGCCTTTCTTCCCCAATGCACCTAACTGGGAGAAAAAGTAAAGCCTTTGCAAGTGCTGTTTCCGGTTTGATGCAATCATCCACTATGACAGCGCCAATGGTCAAGTTGTTTGGCAGAATATTTTTTCTGTTAAGATCGTTGAGTGCATATATTGCAGCCTCAACAAACTGAACTGATCCCGGATCTCTTAATCTTAACATAACGTAAAGGTAATTTCATTATTTATATCTGATGATAAACTTAACTAAAATAACATATAATAATTAATTAAGTTTAAACATTTTTAAACAAAGTTTCATTTGACATTTTTTATTCTTTAAATACTAGTGTGCTTATCATTAAGAATACAACCATGTAATATATCATTAACATAAAGTAATGCGTTTTGTCCAAGTAATAATAATCTATCTTTTGTGGCGGCATAAATGCATAATATTAGAGTTTCAGACAAACACTATCCTGATTTTTGTCCTTTTTTGAATTTGGTTCCTAATTTTTCATTAAATCCCGAAAGGGTCTTAAGATTCTTTCCAATTATTTCCGGGTTATTTTGGTGCTTTTTCCAACATATTGCATGCCATTGCAATACACTTTTTTTTTTAGTTCGGGAAGCAAGTAGGCCAAAAGCTTTGAGATCCCGAGAAAAATCTTGGTGATGTTGGTTAATGGTGTCACTCCTCTGAGGAATCTCTGCTGGAGCTCCGCATTACCGGAGTTTCACATTCTATACATGAAATTGAAATCAGGAATGGACGGGTCCGGGATTGATTTAATTATTTTTAGACCGGGACGGTACAGGGAACGAATAATGGTCCCGGTCCGACTTCTAGTGTGTTTGTCTGTCCCAAGAACTACCAAACGGTGAACTTGAAATTGAACACGTCATTCTCTATGCGATTCCTATGTCACCTGTGCAATTTTCAACTTTCACATTTTTCTAGGTCACCTGTATTATTTTAAACTTTTTAAACTCACAAGAATTTCCAAACGTTGAACAGTAGCGACGTCATTTGTGCACGTCATTCTGTCTGCCATTTCTAGGTCAACTATGCTATTTTCAACCAAATAAATAAATGTAAAAATTAGTAAATATATGATTTCTGAAAAATAACAAACATTGCCCCCCCTCTGAGTAGATGTTGCTCCCCCGCCCGAGTTTTGGTGAGTAGCAAAGAAAAAGGTAATCTCATCAAGTAGTATATGGGTTTATTTTACATAAGGTTTTATACATTAATAATCCGCAGTGCTAGATATATTATTACGACATAACCCTTTTTTATGGATAACTTCCATATAAATTAACATATTTTGCTGAATTTTTCAATTAAAATCAGCAATTAAAATGTATCGCCATATGGATAAGATGGTTACAACCATCTTGTAAAATTTCCTTTCATTTGGGTCAATGCCATTTACTCAATGGTTCTTGTAAATTATGCAAATGAACGATTTGTGACCAAGAAATATTAAGACAGCTTCCGTTTTGGGCTCGTTTCATCATTTTAAAGGTCTTGTTGGAAAGACCAAACATTAAATTGTCATTAAGAAAGGGGTATGAAATTCAAAATTTCCTTTTACATTCACTTCATCATGAGGAAGAAAGCAAGTTTTGACAGAAGAAGAAAGAGGACAGATAATGACCTTCAGCAATTCAAACTACGTACATAGGACGCAAACCATGAGGACACCCCATTACTTCGTGATAACTCGCTAAACAAAAATTTGATTATTTTAGTAAGTTGTGTAATTATATATTTATGATTATCCCTTATAATTTCGTCAAGATATTTTTGCGCATTAATTTAAAAATTCAGAAAACGTAATTTCGAGGCGTCCAATAACCATGACTTTCAAAAATCAAATGACTAAAATCTCGCGAAAAACAAGGAAAAAAAATTTATTGATAAGAAATAATGATTCCTTTATTCTCAATAATTTTAAAGCATCTATTATCCATTGATTTTATTAAGGTTTAAAACTTTTTACGAATTTTCCATCCAGTTCTTTCCAGGCACTCCTAATGGCGTTTTCCAGGTCAGATTTGGAGGGGAACCGCCTTCCATTGTTGTAAACCAGTCTTGACAACATTCCCCAGAAGTTTTCTATAGGATTTCAGTCTGGGGAACAGGCTTGCCAACTCATAACTTTCAAATTTCTGCTCTGGAAATAAGTCTTCGTCAACTTGGAATTATAGATCGGGGCATTATCTTGCTGGAAAATAATTTTTTTTCTTTAATAAGCTTCCCCAAAAGGCAGGAGATGATCTTCTAATACTTTAATGTAATCTGCTGAAGACTCTCCCATCCAGAAAGGCCAATTAAGTTAATCCTTCACTGGAAATTCCTCCCCAAATCATTCATAGCCTGCTCCATGATTTCGGCTGAAAAATGTTTTTTTTGGAGTGGAACCGCCTTCAAGATATGCCGCCTGATGGTCATCAGTTCTACTGGCATGACCTCAGGTCCATTCAGGTTAAATTTCTTCTCATCTGAAAAAATAATATTGCCCCATCCATCTCTGTTGGAGAGCATGGTTTTGGCCCATTCTACTCTTGCCAACTTGTGATGGTTTTTAAGAGCTTTAATCTTTTTTCGTATAATAAAATAACACTAGATATCAAATAACTTAAAACTGTATTAGATATGAAAGATTGCTAAGGAATTGAATAGATCAATGGATTAAAAAAAATAGTTATTTGTAGAATTTGCGCTTAATTCTTAATCAAAGTGAAAAAAACTTACTATATTCTGTAACGATATTATACATTTCTTCTAAATGTGAGCTTTATAAGCTATTTTAAACTTAAGTTTGGAAAAAATAGTGATTGTCGTAACATCTTTTCTATTTCGGAATTTCACTGTATTTCACCGTATTTTCAGAATGTAGATAATATATATGTATCTGCTTGAAAGCATTTAAAATATAAATTTTAAATCCAATTTCGAATGTGATAAATGGAGAAAATGTTCTCAATACCATTCAAAAATCGATTAAAATTCAACCGATAACTCATGAAATTTTAAAAATGTGAAATAACTTCAGTTAAAAAAATTACAATTTAAGGTTTCGATTTTATAGTTATTTATAAAATAACATTTAAGAGTTATCAAGATAGGTTCAATAACAAAGGAGTAGGGTAGAGTGAGGCAAGATGCCCATGGGTGATTTGGAAAATGTTAATGTACTGTAAAGGATAATGTATATGTTATGTTTTTAGATACGCCATTCTGTAGCTGAAGTTAAATCCTTTAATTTAATTGGTTTACTTCTGATGTGCCATTTTGTTTGCCGCCGTAAACTGTAAAATTTTGTTTTGATGTAATTTCGGTTAGTTAATCTTTGCTAATTATTTATAATTTAACAATATACACTGAAATTATATTTTTGTATTGTTAAATATGCTTACATGCTCCATCAAATGCAGCAAACACATTATCCAATCTCAAATTTATAACAATAAATTTTTAGTAAAATAATGAATATATATATGAGATGCCAGATGTCCACTTCCTTATGTGGTTTCTTAAGACTCCGCCTTGGAGCTCCGACAGTGATCGTCAGAGGAGGTTCCCCCGTCTTCAAACGTTTCGGCCCATTGAATCTCCTGACGTATTCGGGGGGCGGGCCGCATCCGTTGATCAGCCGGATGTCCCTGTGGGTTTTTATCTTTCGGAACCCAATGCTTATCGCCGGTTATGAGAGGCTCTCTTTGGCCTTTTTATGCCGGTCACTGGTGCCTGGACTTGAGCGACTCCAAAAGCTCTCAATGGCTTCTGCATGACGCATACTACCTGCTTTGCACCTGCAAACTTCGAGGCTCTCTTTGGCCTTTTTATGTCGATCACATCCACCCCAGTTGCCAGAGGTCATGAAAGCTCTCAGTGGCTTCTACAATGTACATTATGTACATAATCGTGTACTTAATATATGCAAATTGGGCCTTATAATTTCATTTAGCGGCAGCCGGAGTTAGAAATTTTCGGCGGCGGTTTGGTTTGCAAGCCCGCGGTCGGCCCATTTCTCCCGACAATACCGCGTCTCTCGGCCAATGAATTGGCCCCGTCGACTGGTGGATCATTTACAACGGAGCCGACGGCTTTCTCCGGAAGAGGTCTGTCTGGTATCCCTTCGCTTCCAGGTCCATCGACAGATCTGCATACTTATCTGTTCTGAACGCGTTGCTGTATTGAAGCCTGTCCTCCCACGTCAGCTCCACCAGAATGATGGCATCCGTCGACGCGACACGAGCACCAAGTCCGACCTTTTGCCACTTTCTATCAGGGGGGGGGGTAGTGCCTCATCCCTTCTAGGTCGGCTGCGACGGTCCAGTCGTTTGCCTCTGCAAGAATGTCTCGCCTGGGAGTTTGACATCTCTTGTTGCAGAGGTGTGCGAAGCCCTCGTGCAAGAAATACATCTTTTGCTTCTTTGCGATCATTTGCTTTGGAGACTTCTGCTTTTGAGGCCTCACACACTTCTCGAATGACCTGGTTATGTCGCCATGTGTACCGACCGTTGGAAAGGGCATACGTGCAATTGCTGAGCAAAGTGTCTCAGTGGTCGAGGAGGAAAGTTAACCGATACACCAGAAAATGGCTAGGCCTTCCTCCAGCGCTGTC
This sequence comes from Hirudo medicinalis, assembly GCA_011800805.1. Classification (NCBI taxonomy): domain Eukaryota; kingdom Metazoa; phylum Annelida; class Clitellata; order Hirudinida; family Hirudinidae; genus Hirudo; species Hirudo medicinalis. The sequence goes on from MPNW01000286.1 coordinate 190,965, forward strand.
ATCGGTTGCCCTCTACAGCAGGAGCACGAGCCTGCGACTACCATTAAGGTCCATCGTGGAAGAGTACAAGCTCTCCAAAATAAGAACGCAGCAGATGCTCAACAACTCCGGACAGCAGGATCTGCGAAGTTAAGTCACTTCTCAAATTTAAAAGGAAATTCCGAGCGCAGAAAGAGATCGATGAATCAATAACCGAGCTGATGTTCGAGGAAGTAAGAAGTCCTACCCACAGTTATCCTACGGACCGTCATGCAGTTGGATGGAACCACCTGCCAAAATGGTCCTGGGCGAGCTCATCAGTCAGAGCCGTTATGATTAGCCGGGAAAGGAGTCGAAAAGTGGAACAAGACCGAGTTTCGAAGGCGGATCAGCAATCATAGCAGGATAGGTGGACAACTTGGGAAGACGTAATACAACGATCCCTTACCTGAAGTGATATGTGGAAGAAGTCCCCGCTCTTGCCTTCGCGATAAAGTCAATGTGTGACACTGACCCGTATGCGTTCGCTAAAACACTGAGAGGCTCTGTTACAGATAATCACACCGAGATTGCGGCAGAGTCAAAACCTGAGTCAAAGGTTCAACAAGTTGACCTTGAGACAACCTTTCAATACTTCCAAGACCCAATTAGTAATGTAACCGAATCGGAATAAAAATTAAGCAATATGTTACTCGAAAATAAAAACCTAGATTTTAGCAAAAGGGGAAAACTCAACAAGAGTGCGTAAGGATACTTTGAATATTATTAATAAAGCCAATGTAGCTGGAGAGTAAAAGCAAAGAGACGAGAATACCAATAGGAGGGGACCTACCCGAAAAATAATGGTAAAGGAGTAAGATTGAACAATACAGGAACAATTTGTCTATCATAAGTGAGATAAAAAAAATGGTATGGCGATTAAGAAGGTCCGTGGCTATACAACATTTTCAACCACCATCATAAATCCATTGAGAACAGGATCATAGACGTAGCTCAAAGATTAAGATGAAGATACCTCATAGAAAGTTATCGACAGAATAAACTTTCCCAAGAGTATTCCAAGAAGTTTCACCGCCAGTTAACCCTATAAATATCTGGGGTGCATTTTGTTTTAATACTTATCCCAGAAGGACTCAAAATATGAAACCAAAATTTTATGACATTTTCCTTAATTATGAGGATGTACTTATTCCCCAATAACCAATAACATAATCCAAATATTTTCTGAGATGTCTGAGCATTATACGTAACGAGGGAGAGTAATTACTACAATGAGCCATGTTATAAATGCGCATTTATATTTAAATTTAGAAGTTCTATGTTTTTGTAGCTTTTTTATATTATAAGTTCTTTGCTGAATAATTTTATATAAGAGAGGAAGCGCATAATTTAATACAAGACAATAGCGATTTTAATAAAAGAGAAAATTTGCAAGGATTTTCTGTGGCAAGAAGTTGACCTTGAACAATTTATATTGTAATTTGATAGTTGACTGACTGACCATCTGACATTGATGCTGATAACAACTTTAGTGATGAATCAAAAATAGAATATATTCCAATTTTGGAAAATAGTACAGATGAGAGCTGTTGTGAAGGAAACACTTCCGAAAGTGATATAAGTGTCTTGGAGCAGCAAAAAAATAATGATGGGTCTTTGCAAGAACATATCTGGCCCTATTATATCAGATGGAGATTTAGTTTCTAAAAACTTGGTTTCTAGATTGGTTATTCTTGGTCTGTCCGTCATCCTTAGGACAAGAGCGCATTCAGCAATTACATGGTAATAATAAAGATGATGCACAGAATATTGATGAAGAAAAAATGATAAGACTGATCGGAAAAGAAAACATGGTCTATGTGTATTATGTGTGATCGAAATAAAGACAAAAAGTTGCAAACTACCTCTCACAAATGTGAATCTATTGCTTGAAAGCTGTGTGGAATAGCCGGAAGAATTTTGTTCGGAATTTTATATGTATTATAACCAGGGCTGATAGAAATACCGGGCCCCTAGGCACATGTTAAGTCAATTTAAGAATGTAAAAGCAAAGAAAATATTTTAAAACCCTGGCGGGCCTCAAAACTATGCCAGGCCATCTCGGCGGCCCTATATACATTCTACCTAGCAATACCTGATTGGTTTGCAAGTTAGCTGGGTTTCGTCTCTAAAAGCGGCGGCAATGGAAACAGTCGTATGTTTCGTGTTCAAAACCCAGCTTGCACTGCCACAAGAGCCCTTGGGAAGGAGCGCTACATAAATGGTCAACAAAAAGCGCTTCTGACGCTATGCGTATAATGTATAAATGAAGTATATTTACATAATGGAAATAATTCTAGATAGAGAAGACGATCCAACTCGACTTTAAACAAAATAAGCAAATAAAATAATCCAAGATAAACCAAAAATTAATGCACAAGATGATCATTTCAATCGAACATTAAAATTGTTCCGCAGTAGTGATAATACTTTCTTTCATCTTCAACATTGCAATGTTCCATTGGTGGACCCTGTTCTAAAGACAAATTGCACTCCTAGAGTTACTACATCTGAGTCCAGTGCCAAGAACTCGAAAATAGAATGTGCAGTGATGTCTTGTGGGTCAGGGTTAGTAGCGTAACTATGGGTCCGCAACTGCGGTGGGGGCCTGGGTCGTAAACCTAAAATTTAGATATTTTAATTTTTTTATTTATATTCTGCGTTGATCACATTAAAATTATAAGTTTTTATTTTTTATTTTTTGAACTGAAACGTTAAAATCAACAAATTATAAAATTTAATGTATGGTGCGAAATTAAAAAAATTTATGGCAGCAGCCACGGCCCCTATGTTATGTCAATTTGGTAATGGAAAAGCAAAATAAAATTATTGTAAAATTTTAATATTTTAAAACCTGACCCCTTTTTAATACAATTACTAAGGCAAGCAATTTAAGAGGAGCAGCAAAGAGGAGAAAAGAAAAAAATTTGAAAAGGAAATTAAGATTTATAGGTCGGTAAATGCGTTTCTGTTAAAATTTGCAACTTCAAGCAAATAAAAGACACCTGAATTATCGGGTTATAGTGAGTCTAAAACCAGTATTAGTTGTAGAAAATCTTGCGAGCGGCTAGAATTTGATCTCCTAATGGAGCCGCACCAAAGCGAAATCTTTAATCACTCGGCTACCATTACCAAATTGACATTAACATAAGGACCTTTTGTCGCTGTGCCTGTGGACCCGAAATTTTTCTCGGCAGTCATGGCCGTGTTTCAAAAGTTATGTTTTTCAACATTTTGCAAAGATATACAGAAGTTTTTTGGTCACAACATTAACATATGGGTTATGCTAAGTAGTGTGGCGAATCCACTGTGAAACTAAACCCAACATGCTGGTCTTGTCGACTGGCTAACACTGCTTGGAATGAAGTTATGTATGTAGTTACAAACCAATTTTAAAGTATTTGACAAAAATAAATTTCAAATCAAGCAAAAGAGAAGAAATAAGAAGAAGCCTTTAACTAAAGAGATTGACAATTTTGAGTTTTTAACCTTGGTGGAAAAATTTTCAAAGATTTATGGAGCAATTGACGTGGCTTCGATATATTTTCAAAATGAGGAAGCTGATGTATAGCTAAACATCATCTTGAAACTGCCCTGCAAGTGACTACAAATTACAGGAACAAGTTCACGGAAGCTAAACAAGAAGCAACTGCTGTTGCTGAAACATGGGATATTGAAGTGAAATATGAAGAATCAAAAAGCTAAGCGACATTTTGATGAATAAACAGATTATCACAGAATCAACAATCCAGAGGATAGATTTCAAGTAAATATTTTTAACCGTGTCTTAGATATTATGAATAGCTGCATAACTTTTTTAAGCTGCATTTCTTTTTGAAGTATCAACAAGCTAAGCGACATTTTGATGAGTTAATAGATGATCACAGAATCAATGATCGGGAAGATATATTTCTGGTAAATATTTTTAATCGTGTCCTAAATATTGTGAACAGCTGCATAACAAATTTTAAACAATGCATGATGTTGTTAGTAGATTTTCAATACTTTATCCAGCTAATCTCATCATCAAGGAAGAAAACATCATAGTCAAGGAGGCCAATTTATTACAAGCTAAATATTCAGATGGCATTTCATCTGACCTGAATTTCCAATTAGAAATATTGTTCTTTTCTAAGAACGATGGAAAATTTTAAAAAGTCAGTTAAGCAACTCGCAAATTTACTTATTCTTGACTATGTTGTCAGTTCATCTACAAATTTGGATGTAGGGTTCCGACTATGGCGGAAGCCGAAATTGGCCAGTCAGCCCCGACGAATAAAGATTTGTTTCAATGTTTATATGGTTTGGTAAGCGACTTTTCCTCAAAGTGGCGAAAAGTGGAGTCTTAAAAAAATAAATCTTTATTGAGAAATGTGGTAAACGAAAAGTGAAAAAACGAAAAAAAGAAAAGTGGGTCGTGGTATTTAATAGAGCTTGTTTAGATGAAAAGTTTTGGATGTATGTACCTATCTAATTATATTTTTGACATTACCAGTTATAGTGGCATCTGCAGAAAGATCTTTTTCTAAGCTGAAGTACATCAAAAATTTTCTTCGCAATTCAAGTGCATCTATACTGAATATTGAAGCAGAACGGGCAAAAGTTATGGATGCAGACAAATTTATTGATAGATTTGAACAAATTGCAGAAGAAAAAATGGTTTAAGTTAAGTATCATTCAGAAAGTCAATTAACAAATATAATTTATACTTTTACATTATTTCAACTTACATTTTCATTATTAAGTTTCGTTGATGGATGCAACCCATTATTAAAAAAGATAATAATTTTATTAATGTCGCAAAATTTTTAACATATGGTGTACATTTAATGGAATCTCATTATCTAATTTTGTCTTGTATTGTGTTTTATTCGTAATTTGACCATGCAATTTACACGTAACCCTTCAAGTCCTTCAAGCCCATTTTGATTTTATTGCGGGGGCCTGCCGTTTAAAGCAGTTAATTAAGGATGTAGCTACAGAGGAATGGGAGGATTTCACAATTCCTGAAATTCAACATATTGTTATAACCCTGAAAATGCCATCAAATAATTTTTAAAGTTATATTTATGTTTAATTAGTTTTCGTTATATTCACTATCTTTTAGTTCTACGGCGATCATAAAATACCACACAGAAGCAGACAAGATCTCAGAGAATCTCGAAGCCCACATTGANAGGATTATTGCGTAAGCGTGGTATTTACAGTTAATACCACTCAGTTGATAACTGAATATTTGCTGGAACATCCCAACAATAAACTCGGCATAAATTAAGCCCCGTCGTTTATTACAATATTATAAAAAAAAGTTCTGGATTGAGCATTGTTTTCCATTCTTCATACCAAACTAACCATATCCTTTAATAAATTAATTAAAAACCTTGAAAATATTCCGTCTTATTTAACTTCTGGCATCACATTCCTCCTCTCAATAAATTTTAAATAACATGCTTAAAAATAACATGATTTGAATGAAACATAAGGATTATTTATATAAATAATAATGAAACTTTCTGGTGAAACAAGTCGTTATTAGTTTCGGTCAATGACAAAAACTACATTCATAATTGTCACTTTCATAGTGATAATGAAAACAATATAATGTAACCTGTGTCCACATTGAGAAATGTTGCTTTGTTCGTTAACTGAAAGAATTACTCCGAGCATGACATCACCATGAACAATCATCGATAATTGATTATTTTCGAATTTAATTTCTAGTGGCCTTTCAGTACTTGTCAGTTGCGCAAGCAGATGTCTGAGTTTTCTAGGTTTAAAATCTTTCAATGAGCATTTGTTATCAACATCAGAATCGTAAATTCTATAAGTTTCATCTGATGGAGTGACCGTACTGTGAAAACTTATGTTTTTCCAAGGATAAATCAAAGGCATTTTGTATTTGGTAATTAGAGATTCCCGATAATCACCAGTCTGAATCATTCTTTTATGATCGTCAAACGTGAACCTTTTCACATTTTCTGTATTTCTGTTAACCACGTTATTTTTCAAATGCCCAAACTCATTGTAAATTAATAAACGACCATAGAGAATGTTTTTTGAAAAATGAAGAACGCAGAAAACTATCAAGAACTTGGTTGCAATAATTTTCAATGCATACATCATCATTTAATGCAAAGGCGTGGAACCTCAGTGATATATGAACAAACGAATGAATAAGACGAAATTATCACGAAATCCGCACAAAAGCAACTTATATATGTAGGCTGACTCCACTGACCGCGTCACATGTTTAGTGTAACGCCATTCATGGAATACATCACAAATACCGCAGAAGAAAAATTTTCTTTGTTTTTCCAATCCGAAATATTTGTGACCGTAGCAACTGTAATTGACTTTTAAGTAATAGACAAAATGCAGTTTTAAATTACATCATTAAACAAATAGAACAACCATAACTTACATTTTTAAACAAAGCTATAAGTCCTTCTCCATAACAATATTTATAATTGCACATCATTATTGAGAACCCTTAATCAAATTGTATCTCATTGACAAAATTCTCTGATTTTGATTTTTGATTTTTGCATCCAAAAATGCATCCACCAGAAATATATTGAAAAGCTTGATGGTTCGGTTTTTCGACATTGCTAATGTCATATACTTGTTAGGCATAACATAACAAGACGACTTAGACGACTAAGAATGATCTGAAGTAGAGATCGGCTCTTTGCATAGCCCCTCTCTATTTCAACATCACTCCTGTAATTATAATCTAGTATGGGTAGCCATAAAAGCATATCCGCCTGTAGTAAGTTCAAAGCTTTCATTCGAAGAAAAGTCAGCCTACTCATATTCTTTGTTGATCACAATTGTGAAACAAGGCATATTTAATGTTCAGCCACGTTTATGGGGAACGTTTATTTAATTGTGTTCTGAGTTTTTATCAAATCCCATGGGTAAATTAATATCGAATTTTGTAGTGACTTCCACATTGCTCAGTTGTTTTATCGTTGAAACGTCGAAAAGTGTTCCTCTTAATAAGGGGGTTTTGGAATCATTCGATAACATGGCATCCAGCTTCCTTTCAGCACTTATCGATATCAACTCAATGGAAGATTTTCAAAAGATATATATGAGCTTCAACGCCGATGAAGTTATAGTAAGAATACACGAGACCGTAATAGCGAAATTCCAGGCCAATCAGGTTAATTTTCTTCCTACTGGATTGTTTAAAAATTTTACCAGATTGAAAAAGCTCCAAATCTATCCAATCGGAGGAATAAGCATATTCGATGTTTCAAATTTAATATCAATAAAATCTCATGCTCAAATTATGATGCCTCTTGCACTGAAAAAAAATTCCTTCCAAGGTTTACGATCTTTAGAAGAATTAATTGTTTCAAAGATTGGTTTGACTGATGTCGAGAATGACTGTTTAACCGGTTTGGAAAAATTAATTACTTTAGATTTATCGAAAAATCATCTGAATAGTTTCAGTACAAAACTTCTGATAAACTGTTGTGGAAATTTGAAAGAAGTCTTTTTAGCTAGAAATCAATTAGTAAATGTAATGTTTCAAGAAACATCTTGCGAATCGATCGACAATTCTCCCACAAATTGCAGCTTTAGCAAGAACGGAAAAATTAAAGACTTTCAGATGATCGAGTTGGAAATTCTTGATCTCCACCATAATTTAATAAAGCAAATTCATCAAACAACATTTGGAAATTCAGTTCCAAATATAAAGGAGTTAAATCTTGCCCACAATGACATTAATGAAATAGATCATTTTTCGTTTAAGAAAATGTCATCATTAGAGAAACTTTTTATAGAGTCGAACCGACTGATTATGTTGCATAAAAATATGTTTTGCGGACTCAGAAATCTGAAGAAATTGACAATGAATCATAATCTTATAAAGTTTATAGAACCGAAAACATTTATAGAGCTTAAATCCTTAGAAGAATTAGTTCTTTCCCACAACAATTTAAAGTACGTTGAACCTGGAATACTAGATGGATTAAAAAGTTTAAAAATGTTAGACTTATCGTCAAACGAATTGAGACAATTGGAGGAAGGATCTTTCAGAGGTTTGAAAAGCTTATCAAATTCTAAACATTCTAAACTGGTTTATTTAAACCTGAGAAACAACTATCTATCCCTGATACTGGAGAAATGTTTTTCGGATCTAGATAACCTAAAGGAATTATTGCTTGATAATAACAAACTGACATATTTTGACGCTCGTGAAGCAGGAATAAACACTAAGCTAAATTTACAAATCATGTTACATCGAAATCCTTGGTATTGCAGCTGTAACCTTTTACCACTAATCAGGTGGCTTAATTATAAAAACGCCACTTACAAGTTCGTGCCAGATTATCATTTCAAATTTCCGACGATGCAAGCAACTTGTTCGATGCCTAAAGACTTGGAGAACATGGAGTTGATGGAATCAATTAATTTTATTTCCAACAAATGCGAAAGTTCAACTGCTACATCTTATGCAACAGGATCTTCTTCACCAATTAAATTTTCAGCCATTTTCTACTTTTTGTCATTTTTAATTTCACAATCAACAGAATTATAATGTATGTATTATCTTAATTTCTTTAGCGAGAAAGTTGTCAATCAAAAAGGCAAAACAAAAATAAAGAAAAAAGCGGCATTCATTCTTTTAATAGATATTAATTGACATATGTCATCGTGATAAAATCATCAAAAAGAAGGTTATGACATCGATTACCTCTTACTTATTCCTTTCTGGTGATTTAAGCAATTCAAACCATCTATGTCCTTCTTCATCACAACTACTAAAGCGGTACTTTTCGCCCTTACCAGCTTCAATGAGAGCAGCTGGACACAGATGTGCTTCTTTGCGATAAAATTCTTTCTTGTACTCTGTAGTGTTTTCCATGACACCTTGGTAAGAAATATGCTCGGCAGGCGGTTTTATACTTTTGGTAGGCTGAAGAGATGGATGATGCACATAGTCCGCTTGGTAGGTTGCTAACCCATCAAATGGGGATGAGTTTGGGATATATTCTTCTTTTATTTTGTGACGTTTCTCTTCCGTAGGTGTCCACTTTCGGTATTCTTGCTGTTGGAATCAAACAACACCATTAATCACCATTAAAGTAATTAAAGAAATTCAATGGTTTCATAAATAATTTTCGATGGGTAGAGACTTTTGTTTTGCAATTTGAAAATAAAAATGACCTCGCTAAAGCTTAATCTGATCTAAAATTGCTGCATGAGAGAATATGTGCCCTTGTACATTGATGAAGTTACAAAATGACAATATTAAAAGTCATTAACGATATGTTGTTTAATTGTGAAAATAAAACGAGAAATTTCCAGAACCCATGTTTGACACATCATTGACAAAATTAATTTAATTTAATTTACAATATACCCGGTCAAACTAAACACATATTTACCATGTAATTTGTGGTGCCATCAAATCTTTCTTGAGATTTTCTGACTTCTACAGGTTTATAAGTTAATTGTTTTTCTATTGGTAATAGAATGTAGTCAGTTTTTGTTGTAGTATTCATATCTAATTCTCCTTCTGGCTTCTTGTACACATCTTTTTCACGAATTTCTCTTTTGTTTGAGGGCCACGGCACATAATCAACCTTTCAAGAATTCAAGATATTTCGCAAAAAATGATGCAAATTTTTGGAGGTCTAAAATATCTTATTTTTACAATAACCTTTTGAGTTGTATCACCGACAAAAGGAGATTGAGAATGATAGGGCACGGAATTTGGTTTGTAACTTTGACTTTTACCCACAAATTTTGCAATAAAATCTTTTTTGTAATGAGATAGGTCATCAAGTGGTTCCAGGTTAGGCTTCCACAATTGCTTTTCTTTCAATTCTCTTGAAGGGATTGCATGCAATATATAGTCCTAGTATAAAAGTTAAATCAAATTTGTTTTACTAATATTTTAATATATCATTTACGAACAGAATTAATAAGTTAAATTAATTTTTTTATTATTAATTTAATCATATTTTTACTAAATCATATTAATTTCCATATTAACTTTTTAAAATAAAATATCTAAAGTTTATCATTCTTGAGCCATTAACGTGATTTTACACAAATAACAAAGAATAGTTTGGTTGGTAAATTTAAAATTGCGCCCACAACTAAAGATGGATGTGTCAAATGTTTTCTAATCTCGTAGCTTATTCAGCTTATTCAGCTTATTCAAATATCCCTCCAGCATAATGTATCAGTTCTTTCTAAATTGCAAGCTTATTTTAAAAAAATTATGCAATAAAATGTAGTGTAATTTTCTTCTCGAACATAACTGACAAAATGTAGGCTTTTATCGTACACCTGGATTAAGAGAATGCTTGATAACTATCCACTAATACAATAACTCCAGTTTACAGAGAAGTGTGTTAGAATTCGAATTAGACAGTGGTACATGAGACAGTTTCATTTCAAGTTCCTCAGTTTTTCAGCTGTTTCATTTCAAGTTGGTCAGAATTGGGTTGTCTAAAACTTCAGTCAAATTCTACAGAATACAGGTCAGCTGTAGGAAATATTCTGACAACTTATGAGTCATTTAGTACTGAAGTAGCAATTCCAGTTAAAGAAAACAAGGCTTGCACAAAATTCCTTTCGGCTAAGTTCAGTCCTAGGACATTTCCAGGAAATCGTGGACTAGTTAAGTGACCTTCATTGACTAATTGACCTTCCTGTAGTGGTAGTCTACCTCAATGATATTCTCATAGGAGGTGTCAGTGACATGACATTTGTACATTTTGTTTTTATGTGCGTGATGAGACTGTGTGATGTGCTTTAGTCTTCTGCGCGGGGCCGCGCGATGGCATGATTGGTTGTGTCTTGCATGTTAATGCGCGTGGCTGCCTGGGTGTATATATATGGCGTCGCACAGCAATGCAGGGTTAACCCCTGCAAAGGGGTTGAGCTGTCCATGTAGCTGATGACATTGCCCTCTGGACGACCGGGACCTCCTCAAGAGCAATGACAACACGCATGCAGAAGCAGCTCAATAAAACGGCTAAGTTTTTATCTGCAAATGGTTTTAAGATCTCAGCATCTAAATNGATGGCAGGAAGTCCAAGTCTCAAGCCAGGCTCCACTTCAAAATGAAGAAACGAGGCGAGACCACCCCTTACGAGAAAGTCGAGTCACTCCTTCCGGCAGACCTCCTAGGAGATATCGAAGAGGAAATATCCTTGACCCCAACATCTATCTAAAGAATTGTTTTGACTAGCATAACCATGTTACCGAAATCTTTATTCCTGCCTTTGTCTTCGTATAGTAGAAACTATCACTGATAACATCTGTTTTTAGAATTTCTGGGAAATGGTCCACATGGTATACAAGAACCAGTTTCTACAATAAATCGCATCAAGTAACGATAACGATACAGAGTTTGATTAATACATATGCATAATGGCCTCTGTTTGTTGGATGTTCATAGCTGATAAGTTGAGAACTGCAGATGCCATATGTACAACTTTCCCGCAAATCCGGTTCATTTAATTTATCATTTATTCATTCTCTGGAGTCCTCGCTTTCATTCAAAATGTCAGCTTCTATAAAAGTTTTGGACTCAGTACAATCAGATAACCAGATATGATTATTATTATTATTATTATTATTATTAGAAAACAGGCCTGTGATAAAAAAATTTTTGTTTCATTTTATGTATTTCTTATGTTTTTTTAGATGCTGAATTCAAAACTGATACTAAAATTGTTGTGTCACGTACAGAAAAGATGCTGAGAAAATTAAAAATATTGGGATGTTCTATGTCCATAAAAATTCACTTTTTGCATAGAATATCTTAGTGCAATGAGCGAATAATAAAGTGAACGCCTTCACCAAGATATTAATGAACTATAAAAAAAAGTACCAAGGGCGGTGAAATGTCAATGTGAATGTGACTATTGCTGAATGCTACAAGAGTGACAATCAAGATTAATCACACAAAAAGGAAGCAGGATTTCGCGAGCATTCGAAAAAGGCATGCATAATAAATTATAAAATTGAGTGAAATAATTCCCTACATATATAAAACAATGTTATAAGATAATACATAATTTAAAAAAAAATGTTTGAAGTAATTCCGAGAGAATTTCATACATAAATTTTAAAAATGCCTTTGAGGATTGTGAAAAATCTGTATGTGGTATACAGGTTAGGGACTATAAATACTGAGGACATATTTGAATTCAGCATCCCACAAATTATTATAGTCAATATATAATATCAATTTTTAAAAAAGTTTTTGTGAAACAAAATTTTCCTTCATAATTAATTCAGGTGTCTTTTCTTTGCTTGGTAGCAATTGGTAACAGAAACGCCATTATTGACTTATATTTCTTAATATTTTTTTTCAAATTCGCTTTTCTTTCTTCTCTTTGCTGCTCCAATTAAATTGCTCATGTTATTAATCCAAATAAAGTGTCATTATGATGTCCTCTGACCATTCATTTCTATTATATAAATACATCTTGATTTCGATGACGCTACCATTTGTTCCAAGTATTCTTTTCGCAAGTGTCAGGGACATGACATTTGTACATTTTGTTTTTATGCGCGGAGGGATGTGTGTGCGTGATGAGGTTGTGTGATGTGCTTTAGTCGTCTGCGCGGGACCGCGCGATGGCATGATTGGTTGTTTATTGCAAGGCAAGGCAAGGGCTGTTAGAGTTGGTGTCGAGTTAGAGTTGTAGCGTGGAGATATTGTGTTGAGTGAGCGCGCGAAGATGGCAGACGATAGTTGTCTTAGGAGTGTGCGAGAAATTAGAACCTGACAGCAAGGTATTTGTCATTTATATGACAATGTTTATACATTGTATATGTATCTCTGTCTTATCAGAGTCCCCAAAACTTTATCTATAGGATAATGATTAAGTCCGCAGAACACGCTGCCCATTCCATTATTTCTTCCTGAAAAAATGCCATCGTCTCCTTTGAGGTGTATCTTTATAGAAATCGAAGACATATTCATGGTGAATCTTAGCAAAAGGGAGTGAGAATACTGAAGTTGGTCTTGATATAGTCTTTGGAACCCTGTTTTACTCTCAAAAAAGTTAATTCTGCCTGACAGCATGCTGAAAATCCTCTCCATATCATCACGGGACCTCTGCGGCAATAAATTTCTTACTCCATATTAAATCATGCCAGTTATAGTGGCACCCATTATTATCATAGATGTTAGATTATTGCGTAAGCGTGGTATTTACAGTTAATACAACTCAGTTGATAACTGAATATTTGCTGAATAATCCCAACAATAAACTCGGCATAAATTAAGCCCCGTCGTTTATTACAGTATGTTTTGCTCGTTCCAACTGTCTATCTTCTTTCTTGAGGTATGGGAGTTTTTTTCAACGGCATTGATATTAATTTTTCAAATACGTGAAACCGTTCTTAAAGATATGACGAACAAATTGGCACATCAAATTGCATTTCCTGTTAAAACATGTAATAAATTTGTTTTTTAACTTTATTATAAGATTTCGTAATGATATTTAAATTATATAACCAAATTTGAGGTTATAAAATTCATATTTAAGAAAGTTATGAGAAAAAATATGGCGCTCTTGAAGATTTGACGACCACGGTATTTCAATAGGCAAAGCCATAATGGGAAAGGGGTTTAAAGAAACAGTTGCAAAAGGTTCTGTTTCAAAAAACGCAAGCGATACTGGAGTCAAACTAGGTATCATTCGTTGGATGAATTGTATTCATAAAAGTATAGAAGAAAAGCGTAAAAAAAAAGCAATTGCCTGTCGGTAATGGGTTTCTCCATCAAAAGGGCCACTGATTTCTTTTACTTGCTCAATTGGCTTCATAATCTTTGCCGGATCCAGCTTCTTTGCTAAAAATTCTGCTTGATAATTTGTTGTGGCATCAAATGGCAATTCGGGAGGCTGGTAAACGGCTTGATCCGTTTTTATTTTTTCTCTGGGTTTTACTTCCCACTCCTTAAAGTCAGCTAATTTTTAAAATAGCAAAATTAACAAATAACGGATTTGGTCTATTAAGTAAACAAATATTTAGATTCTAAAGAAGGATTTATTTGAAGCTACAAGTATAGCGGCTATCAGTAAAACCTTTCACCTGCATAAGTAGGCTCTCCTTCAAATTTTCCTGATGATTTTTGTTGTTCTACTGGTCTAATTAAGCGAGTCGGTTCGAAAGTTTTTTCTGAAAAGAATAAAATAATCCAACGACTTGACTATAATTCATTTTATATTTTAACTACATTTCAATGCATTTACTTATATTTATGCAATAGAATAAAAACTGCCAATAGGGACAAAAAATTGACGCTATGGGCAGTTTTGATTTATATCAAGGTGTCGAAGTTAAACCAAAGGAAACCCATACAAATACACAAGCATCCTTGTCACATGCGATTTCATATCCTTCATTAAACGCATCCATGTCGTATCTGGAGGAAGAACAGATAGTAATTGTTGTGTCCCAACATTCTCTTTCAGCAGTGGACCTGTTAATGTTAGAGTTTTGGGTGAGGTAAGCATAACCATTCAAACACTTTGCCATTAAATTCAGTTACACTGAAATTTCCTCTCTTTCACTCGTTTGCTTTGACTTCCATTTTTTTTTAAAGTCTTCTTTCCTTGCGATGATGTTCGTATCTGATATCGGCTAACTTTGAAGTCTTTGAGAGGTTTTGAATTAGAATTAGTTCTTTCATTATTAGAAATTACCTCAATTTTCTTTTCAATGACAATTTCTGAGAATCCATAGCATAGAGTGACCTAAACACTTGCGAAACAGGACTAAACAGGAAGCTTAAAATCTAGCATAAAAAGATATTCAAAGACTTTTTTGCGCAGATTTTAAGCTCTGAAATTTAGGGTATTTTGCCAAATCAGTTCTTTGAAAAAAATGGCTCCACCTTCTATCTAAACTTTTTGCCCACTATAATTTGAATCAATCAAATCGGGCAATAGGTTATGCGATACATCTGGTCACTCAATATTTGCAAATAAGTTATGATGACGATGAATAAATTTTATTTATCAAAAAATACTCGCAATAATAGTTTAGAAATGGTCTTTAGTGGTTTATTAATTAATATGTATCCGATTTAGCAGTTGCTGATAGAAAACAGTTTGCTATTCACAACCAGAAAGGGAAAATAACCATTCACATGGCACAGTCATTGCTGGATAAGCTAATATTATCGAGAATATCGGAGCGAGCCAATTGGCAACCTTTACTAAGTTCCCTGCATTATTCCTAAGAGAAGATCAACCAAGGTTGGATAAAAAAAAAGTTGCTGATATCTTTGCTCGTCTTTCCTGGTTATCGATTTACATTTAATATTTATAAACAAAGTCTAGATATATAAGATGTTCATTTTTATCAGTATCTTTTTATGAGAATCTGGAATTCGCTTTCTGTTGTTCTCGACAAACTGAACCAGCTTCTACATTTCAGATTTTGTCCTTATAATGGATTAGTTGACACTCAAAAAAACAACATGAACATCTAGACTATTGACAAGATGTCAATATAAAAATACATCAAATACAATTACAATTACAATTAGCCGATATTTAAAGTGCCTTATATATATCAGTAATATCTTGTAATATTAGTATAGGACTTGGAACTGGTTTGGTATGCTTGCTTCAAGTTTTCGGTCTGTCCACCAACATTATTCGACAACATATTTCGCCGGATATGTCTGATGATGACATCCTTATATTTGAGCAACAGCAACTTTTTTCAGAGCAAAGACTTTCTCACAGTGCAAAAATATTAAAATATAAAACATCAATAACTTTATAGTCTACTTTAAAACCAGAATGGTCACGCGTTAATACCAATAATCATTTTATAACCTTTAGTTAGATCTTAGTAACAATAGCAAATTAAAATTTCCGGTACAACTCAATATCGACATTAATCCAGTATGTAATGAATGAAATTAATCGAAATTTAACCGGAAGATATATATAGAATTGTCTCTTGATCACCTCCACTGACTTTATATATACAACCAAATCATCCTTTGAACCTTTCATCATCAGGAACCTTGTTTGAAAAAAGTGGTAGTAACCATTTCTTCTAAAAGACAGTCTTGTTGACCTCGTAATCCTGTCATATTTTTGGAGCATCTTCAAATCATTTACAGGAGCATCGCTTGCTGTAGGATATACCATGCCAGTAGACAATGTGCAGCAAAATTACATAATTCAAAAAAGCTTCTTTCCGTTCTTTTGCAGTCAGTTTGAATTCATTTCTGAAGAAGTTAATCTTCTTACAACAGAGGACTTTAGCCATCCACCTGGCCATGTGATAAGCTCCAGTTATAGAAAAATAGTACTTTTAATTTCCTCCAGAAAAATGCAGAAAACCCAAAATTAAAAAGCCCATTTCATTAATTTCTTCAAAATCTCGTGGCAAGTATGAAATTACTGTTAAGAAAGACACAAAAGGTACCGATCTATTGCAAATTAACAAATTATTGTCTCGGCTGGCTATAATTATAAGTATGATCTGCAGGTTGGCCGAATGGGATGCGTTCCTGCATGCGGTCGTAATAGCAACAGTCGTAAAGTGTCGTGTTCGCAACCCAGCCTGCACCGCCAGGGAGCGCCCTCGGGTAGGGGCGCTATATAATGGTAGATCGATTAAAAAGTGCCTTCACATCTCATTCGTATACAAAAGGCACTCAAAATATCGGCTAAATAAAAAAAAAATGCAAAAAAAATATGATAGAGTCGCGGAGTTAATTGTGATGCCACTCGCTTGGAGTTAATTTGTTTGCTCACCTGACTATGCTTTTAAACAAGGAAGAAAAGGTTAAAGATAGTATTTTGGAAGTACGCTCAGTAAACGTATACCTATTATTATGGCATGATAGTTTTGCGTGTCGACGTAATTAAGATACTACAAGAGGATGGTTGAAAAAGCGATATCTTCTAAATGGCGAATTTATTTTAACAAGCACAAACATGTTTGTTTAAACATAATTAAATATATAAATATCCTAATAATGAAAGAAACGCGCATTTGATTAAAATATTTGAATAATAAATGATAGACAAATATTGCTATCCTTCTCAAATTGCTAAATAAATTCAGAAACTTGTTCGAAAATCTAGTATCAGAATAATTCCTTAAAGTGAAGAAAATCAAATATCATTCTAAATTAAGTTATGAATAAGCATGTGCAACCTCTTACGACTCCCACAATTTTATGATATAATGAAATTAATGACGATAACTTACGTGTGTATTCATTAAGATAATTTGTTGTAAGGTCCATTTCTCCTTCTGGTTGTTTGTATAATTCTTGTCGAAGCATCGCTTTCTCAGTCAATGGATGCTGAACGTAATCGACCCTGTTTAGTATAATTTCTATAGCTGTTTCTTACCAATGGTTCCATGGGTCAATTAAGATTTATTAAAATAATTTAATAATAATGACTAAAAATTAATAAATTTAATAATAATACTAGGTATATCAATGAATATGTTTAAATCAAAATAACCTGCAGAATGCCTGTAATACCCAAAACAGTTAATATAGAAAACAATGAGCAATGCAAATCTCTTACAAAATCGACTAAAGTGATATCGTAAATAAAATGATGTCATCTGCCGGCGATACAACATCATACCAAGCCTCTTGCAAATTTCTCTCAGCGTCTCATTCCTTCTACAACGACTGCCACGGTCCTCTGCAAGAATGCCCTTTTCGGGGCGTTTGACATTTCTTTTTGCAGAGATGTGAGAAGCCCTCGGGCAAATTATAAATCATCCTCTTGCGATAGTGCGCGAGTTTGCATAGGAAATTGCACTATTGCTCTTGAGGCTTTTCTGGAAAGATCTCTGGCCAAGATGTCCTCAATGCTATTGTACCTGATTCTAAAAACATGCAACATCATGTTTCTCATTTTTATTACTTTATTTTCGAATAAAACTACCCCTGTTTGGACACCTTGTTTCTTCTGGCCTGGTATGGCTACCTGAAATGGCGTAGTAGCCCAAAAAGTTTCCCGATCCTGGTGTATGGATATGTGGTCGATGTGCCAAGGGACCTGAAATTTCTGTCCGCGGCCCAGACTATGACATATTTTTTAGTTCAGCATAATACTGGAGGAGGTTACGGCCTTGATAATAGTGGTCAGCACAATAAGTCACACGTTTGCCTCATTGAACATTCAACTACCAAAGTTGTTCCGTTAATTGAGCCACCAGGCCGAATCAATTGCAATCCAGTCTTTCATGAATTATTTTGTTGTCAGAATATTTGCAATATACTTTTTTTTCGAATCGAGCAGGTCATTTCAAAACTTTCGTTTCTCTCCTGGAAAAAAGGCCTTGTGACTTGTTAAAAATTACTCGTGTGCGAATTGGTCATAAGGAGTTGGGTGCACTTATTCAGGACAGCCTATGCGACGGAGCTCTGGATATCTTTGTCTTGACCGAGACTTGGATAACTTCCGACGCTCCTAGCCTCGCTCCAGACGGCTTCATCACCATCCACCAACATCGCGGCTCCTCCACCGACAAGCGCGGGGGCGACATCGCAGTCATCCATCGCCAGGATATTAAATCATCTAAAATAGATCACGACTTCTCTGGATTTGAAAGCCTTCACCTCAAATTTAACACCCGCAAATCATCACTCATAGTTTCATCAATCTATCGCCCGCCTGGACCCATTACGTCTTCATTCATTGTTGAATTTGAAGAGCTCATCGACTTCATCTCATCTCACAAAGTCCCGTTCGTCATCTGTGGGGATTTCAATGCACCTGGCTCGGAGACAAGAATTCATCACTTTCTGGAGGACGCAATTGAGTCTAATGGACTAGTTCAACACGTCATCTCCCCAACTCACTCCCACGGCCACACCTTGATCTCCTCATCACATCATCATCCCACAATCTCCTCTCCAACACAAAACGAAGTGACATACTCCGACCATCACCTCATATCATCCAATATCTCAGCTGAAACACCTCAACCCTCAACCCGGGTTATTCACCGCCGTTGCATCAGCAGCATCAACTGGGAAATCTTCGAACCGTATCACCTCTGCGTCTCCGAAAAGCTCCTGACGTGCGACTTAGATGCCAACGACTACGCCATTCTCCTGAATAGCAAGCTAGAGATCCTCCTCGACAAACACGACCCTGTTAAGAAGCGATCTGTCCGTATAGGCCAGCACCCAAACAACCAGCTTTCCAACGAGGCGATAGAAGCCAAGAAACGCTGCCAACTCATGGAGCATCTATATCGTCGCAAAAGAACCGGTGCTGCCAAACAAGCGTACAAATCTGCAAAGGAAGCAGCCAAGCTGGCCATCCTCAATTCCAAGACGTCTTCCATCAAGGAGGAGCTCAACTCCAATGCCAATCCACGTTCCATGTTGCGCTCACTTCATAGAATTTTGCATAGTCGCCCGCACAACTGATACTCTGATGCTGAGTGCCAATTTCTCGTCACTTCGTTCAATACTTTTTTCATCTTTTTTAATCAATTTTGATGTTATTTGTTAGAAAATCGCCAACATTCATCAATCAATCGCCAACACCCTCGCTTCATCGTCCACCTCATCCTTTCCAGTTTTCAGGCGCGTCTCTCTCAACACTCCCGCCTGTCTCGCCGATAGAAGTCCTGAAGGTTATGTTTATCGGCACACCCACACACCTCAAAAATCTATCTCCCCCATCTTCAATAAACATCGCCTGCACTAATCTTCCTTCCTCTTCTACTACCCTAAAACTCCTCGGCGTCACCTTTGATTCCCACCTCAGCTTTAAACAACACGCCATCTCTGTAATAAAATCATGCAACCACCTCATCTGGGCTATCAGACACATCCGTCCATTCCTCTGTGTCGACACAACTTCTGCTCTTGCACGCAGTCTGGTCCTCTCTCGTCTTGACTACTGCAACTCCCTCCTCTATGGTACCTCTGCCTCACTTATCCACTTCCTTCAGCGCACCCAAAAATAATGTAGCCAAACTCGTTCTTCTCAATCCCAGTCTTAACGGCTCTGAATGCCTGAGGCAACTGCACTGGTTACCTATACACCTTCGCATCATCTTCAAAATCTCCTTAATCACTTATCATACTCTAGCCACATCCAACCCTCCCTATCTCAACCAACTCATTCACCGCCGCCATATTCCCAACNTCAAAATCTCCTTAATCACTTATCATACTCTAGCCACATCCAACCCTCCCTATCTCAACCAACTCATTCACCGCCGCCATATTCCCAACCACCTTCGTTCATCCTCCGCAATTCATCTTCACAAAGTCAATCGAGGCTTCACCTATGCCTCGCCTGCCGTCTAGAACGACCTTCCCCCCATCATTAGGTCTCAACCGACGCTCGAACTCTTCAAGCGCCAGTTGAAGACTCACCTCTTCAAGATAGCGTTGGACGGAGAACCGAGGCGCCTCTGACGTTCTGCACCATACGGCGCCATAAAAATGAACTATTATTATTATTATTACTATTATTATTATTATTATTATTAAAGAGTTACTTGAGCACAGTCTCATCAGCTCCGACGAACCAAGAAAAGTAATAACAGCAAACACAATGGATTCAATCCTAAAATCATGCCTATTACATTTAAAAAAATCTGGACCTCCAGGGTCTAGAATACTTTGGCCGGGGAGCCGCTAGAACCGCTAGACGCCTTAGAGTCAATCCCTAAACCACTTGCTGATGCAAATATAAGTCGGCTGATATTTTATAACCATTTCGCATAATTTTTATTTTTAAAATCTTAAGAATCTTTAGAATCTTTAAAAAATTAAATTTAATATTAATAATTATAAAATGGTTTCAGGTCTTTTAAATTCAAATTTATTCAAAATTACAGTTTTATAAAAATGCAAGACGACCTATTCTACCAAAATTATCAACTATTGTCTCTATTGTTAACTTTTGACTGAATTAATATTTCAAACTGAAATTTTGACATGTTATTTGTTAGAGAAAGTTTATCAAATCGGAAATTTTTGTGTGATATCATACATTCCAGAAACATACGTTAAAATCGCAAATATTCGATACATCTTTAAGTTTCCTATAATGTAAGACAATAATGATAGTTCCAAATCATGTTATTAATCCAAATAAAGTGTTATCCAAATTATGATGTCCACTGGCCATTCTTTTCTGTTACATAAATACATCTTGATTTCGTTGATGCTACCAATTCCAGGTATTCCTTTCGCAAGATATTGTTTATACATTGTATATGTCTCTGTCTTATCAGAGTCTCCAAAACTTTATCTATAGGATAAGGATTAAAGCCGCAGAACACGCTGCCCATTCCATTATTTCTTCCTGAAAAAATTCCATCGTCTCCTTTGAGGTGTACCTTTATAAAAATCGAAGTCATATTCATGGTGAATCTTAGCAAAGGGAGTGAGAATACTGAAGATGGTCTTGATATAGTCTTTGGAACCCTGTTTTCCTCTCAAAAAAGTTAATTCTGCCTGACAGCAAGCTGGAAATCCTCTCCATACCATCACGGGACCTCTGCGTGCAATAAACCTCTTACTCCATATTAATCCATGTCAGTCATAGTGGCACCCATCATTATCATAGATGTTAAACTTTGGTTTGTCTAGAATAATTACTGACTTCCGTAAAGTCCCCACAATCAACCATATGTTTTGCTCGTTCCAACTATCAATCTTTTTTCTTGAAGTTTTTAACGGCATTGATATTAATTTTTCAAATACGTGAAACCGCTCTTAAAGATATGACGAACAAATTGGCACATCAAATTGCAATTCCTGTTAAAACGTGTAATAAATTCGTTTTTAACTTTATTATAAGATTTCGTAATGATATAAAAATTATATAACCAAATTCCATTCAGAAATTTACATTTCTATATAAATTCTAATTTTAATATGACGATGGCCTAAGAGGTCGAAACTTATCAGTCTGTTAATAAAAACTGCAAATTTATTACAACATTTTTACATGCTTAAAACAGTGCAAGCGGATAGTTGATAAACCATAAATTTTTAAATGTTAATATTCCAGGTAAACCTGTGAGTCGTATTAGCATCCATAGGTGCTTGACTTGTTATGACTGCCTGTTCAGGCTTGAAACTTTTCCGGATCTCGAGAGGATGAGAATGGAATTGGTTTGCATATTCCGAAAAGGTGCATGGTTCGTCAGCACGTGGGACACCAGCAGGGTTGTGGGGGCATTTGTGACGTCTTTAGAAAAAATATCAAACAGTTTTTTTTTTATTCAAATCAGTTTTGTGATTAAAAACTGCCAATAGCAGCAAAAACTGAACCAGCAGTTTTGCCATAAATCAAGGCGTCTATGTTAGACAAAGTAAATAGTAAATGCATACACAAATTCATAAATAGATGAAAAGTTTAACATACATGTATGTGTAGACAAGATATAATAAGAATCTGCGCATCTATTATAAGATACTAAAAAACGTTTTTATAATAGTTTGTTTGGTCCTTTCTCTGTTGTCCCTCAACCTTGCACTCCAAACTTGTTTTGAATAATTTCTCCAGATATGTCTTCTGAAGAAGGCATTGAATAATAATAATAAACTCAGATGTCTTATTCCAGGCTTTCTTGGTGGGAAATGATTGCAGTATATGGTCAGGCTCGGCAGTTTCATCATGTTCAGTTCATTGATGATTTCATATATATTTCATATCCTTTATTGAAGGCATCAATGTCATGCAAGACATAATTCCTTTTGAAATCTAGCATAAGCACAATTCTAGCACAAATCTTCCAAATTGGTCGTCATCTGCTCCAACCTGATCCAGCCAGTACAACATTCCGCAACCTTGAGATCAGGCCGGACTGATCCATGACCACTCACATCAACAAAACAACTCGTTCCTGCTACGCCTCTCTTCGCCACTCCACTCTCATTTGATGTGCGGAAGCTTCTTGCTACATTTTATGTCCTATCAAAAATTTACTATGGCAATTGAACGCCATATGTACGCTGATGACACGCAGGTATATGGTCACTGCCACCCAGACCAAACCGAATGTCAGGATTTCGAACTGGGTGGACGCCATCAGTGACTGGATATTCAGCAGTCGTCTCCAATTGAACGCCAGCAAAACTGAGGTGAAGTGTTGCTTCTCCGGTTGACGTGCACTTGAACTCTCTTCCAAATCGGTCGCCATCTGCTCCAACTAGCCATCTAGCCAGTACAATCTGTCCGCAACCTTGGGACTCAGACTGTTCCATGACCACTCACATCAACAAAACAACTTGTTCCTCGTTTCTCTCAGGGAAATTCGCAGCATTGCCGCTCCATTCTCATTTGATGTGCAGAAGCTTCTCATTATATCTATCAAAGATTGACTAAGACAATTCAACACAGGTCGGTTTACCTACCTGTCACATCGAGCATCTTCAGCGTGTCATCAACGCCGTTGCTAAAATCATAAACAACAAACGAAAACATGACCATGTCACTCTTCCTAATAAATGACTACAAAATCTCTTCACTCTAGTTTTTCAAGTCTCTCCTTTTTCAAGGTCATACCCGCCTTTCACCCGCATCGCACATATACCCGATAGGCGCGGGCTCAGCAACCAGGGCTCCCTCGACAATTCATATGCCCAACATGCGACACTGGATAGCAGGTATAAGTATTGTTTTGCCGCAGATCTGGTACAGACCTCCCCCCCTTCGATTATAACAGCAATCCAGCCGGGGTTCAAATTCTTCCTCTTCAGAGAAAGCTTCCCTCTACATTAAGTGGTGTTGAAATTTGGTTGAACCACTCTAACCAAATCGTTATCGTTATATGGTGACAGATCTAAAATAAACTTTATAGAAGAAATTTCAGTTTATCCATCAAGAATAAGTAACATCTGAACGCAAGGGCAACCCAGAAATTACAAATACAGATACAAGATAGCGGATGCTTGAAAAAAATCTCTTTTTAAGGACGAACGTAAAATACTTAAACAAAACATGTTTAAATGAAATCAGTGAACTTTTACATTGTCAATTCTTATATGTACTTTACTAACCCACAAGTACAGATCTTGCAAATACATAATTTCGGCATAATTTTCAGCAGATTTTTCAAAAACATATGTGATAGAATTCCTTGACCAATGAATGCATTGTCACGATTTTGTTGTAAATAAAGGATTTATAGCGGTTGGCAAGAGCTAATTTCTAAGAAACCGTTGCTGAGGACGCAAGCGAACATGCACACGGCTTCTTCCAAGTGCGCGTTACGAAGCACCTTAAAAATTTCTTAAATTTCTTGCAATTAAATGACCAAATAATGTATTTAAATATTTTATACGATATCAAATCAAAGGTTTGCATCACAAAGTCATAATTGGGTTTCAAATATTGTTTTCAAAGTTATCTGAACCCAACTATCTGAATCTGAATTTGCTATCATAGTGTGCAGTCATCCAGTGGCGTATCTCAAGGCTCCATCTCATGTCTCTTCCGGACACACATAAATGATCTCTGTCTGACTTCAAATTTTTCTAGATTTATTTTATTTACAGATAACACTAATCTCATTGCTATTGGTAACAATTTAAGCAATATTAATTGTGAAATAAATCTTCTATTCAATTATTTTTTGCAAAATTGTTATATATCAACTTGAAAAAAAACATATTATATTTTATTTCACCATCGAATTGAGTCATTTATTAATGGCACCTTCATCAATATGTGTAATATCTTGCAGATTTTTGGGAAGTTTGTTTTACGAATATTATTTAAATTATTTAAATTCTTTTTTCTTTTTTGTCCGATAAAGAAAAAGTAATTACATTTAATCAGCCTCTACAAAATTGTGGTTTAGATTCGTGTCATCAACCTCGTTAACATAACTTCTTTATTATTCTCTAATCCAAACATATTTATCGTACTGTAATTAATGTTCATATCGTATCCTGCTTCATTTCCATACTCTATCATCAACACGGGCAACAAAGCCAACTAGCGGAAAACCGTTGAGAAGTGACGAGCAACGAAACAGCCTCTGCCAGCTTTTAAATTCTGGATCGAGAGGAATCCTGATATCGGAATCTTAAAAACTGACGAATTGTAAAGGGAAGATGTTCGATGGAACCTACTTGAACTTTTAGTATTCTTAATATTGTTATAACCCTGAAAATGCCATCAATTAATTTTTAAAGTTATATTTATGTTTAATTAGTTTTCGTTATATTCACTATCTTTTAGTTCTACGGCGATCATAAATTACCACACAGAAGCAGACAAGATTTCAGAGAATCTCGAAGCCCACATTGAAGAACTTTCCTATTCAGCAAATAATCACGCAACTGATCGTTACGCAATAACTGGCAGCAGGATTATTGCGTAAGCGTGGTATTTACAGTTAAT
>MPNW01000287.1:0-55119 GCA_011800805.1 Hirudo medicinalis
GGGTTTTTTTTTGCATGGTTGTCATCCATGGTTTAAGTATTGTAACTCTGAAAGATGACGTTGACTGCTTATTTCTACCTCGTTAAGAAGTTGATGATGATGATGATGATGATGATGATGATGATGATGATGATGATGCTGATGATGATGATGATGATGATGATGATGATGATGATGATGATGATGATTGTCTGAATAATTTAGCGGCAACTTATTCCAAGTTCATCGTTTCATCTAGCTGCTCCTATCGTCCGCATCTTCCCGTCGACCCAATTCCACACTCCCGGGGACACCATCCAACTCCAGTGTCACGTGATCTCTGAGCCCCTTTCAATCATTTCCTGGCACATTAACGAGGAGCCCCTCAATTTGTCCCTGGCCAAATATCAGCTGTCAAGTTTGTTACGTCACTTAATCAATTCCTGCCTTCATTCGTTTAAATATTCTATTATTAAGTATATATATACATATATTATTGAGTGTGTTTATATATATATAATTTATAACATATAATAATATAATATGTAATAATGTAATATATATTATATATTGTCTTCGTGTAGTTTATTTCATGGTATTTTTTATATGGTATTTTATTTTCGACTTGTATCAGTTATTGTTTGAGTTACTCATTGTTGTAATCAATAAGTTAGATATTGACAAAGATGCTTTCATGGGGAAATCATCATTGATTTACTACTTAAAATTAGTTACATAAAAACGTTTTGAAAACAAAATTAATTATGAATTTAATGAAGTTATTTGAAATGTACTTAAAAAAACAAAACAGACATTGTTGATTGTTACTCAACAGGATAATTACTGAAGATTAAAGGACTTTCATTAGTCATGATGAGAAAATAAAGCTAAAATAAGAATCCAATTTACGAAAATGACGAACTGAACCACAATCTTGACTGGTTTGCACAAAATAAAGTAAAATAACACAAATAAATAATAACATAAAATAAAACAAAATAAAATAACAAAATAACACCGTGCGTGACTCAATGTTTTTGAACTTCATCAACTTGAGAGCCTCCCTTGTCCCACATGTCTTCCACTTGAACACGGAAGAAGTCGTTTTAAAGTAATCAGCATTTCAATCAACTTTTTTCTGGAATAAAAACAATTTAAAACATATTTCACCTGCTTCGAACTTTGACTGCTCGACTGGGGATGAATTATTGAAGTAAATGTTTTCTTTCGTATTTGTTCGTTTGCAGATAACTGCAATTACTCATTGCCTTGTAATGTTTTTCTTTCAGTTCACTCATTTCTGCATTTGTCAATTAAGTGTTCCTTTTTATTTACCAAAGCAATCCCTCAATTATTTATTAGTTATATAAGTTTGTCCTTTCCTCGGCTAATTGATTAACTTCATTCATTCGCAAATTCATTCTTTCATTCACTCCGTTCCAAAACATCCATTCATCCATCCATCCATTCATTCCATTCAATCCTCTTTTTATTTCTCAATGTTGATGTTTTATTCGTGTTCCGCTTCACTGCTCATGACGTCATCCACTTTATTTTCTTCTCTCAAAAAACCCCGAAATGCTTCTAATACTCATCCATTTCGAGCTTGAAAGATGATGATGATGATGATGATGATAATGATGGTGGAGATGATGATGATTATGGCGATGACGACGACGATGATGATGATGACGTTAAAGGGAGTAAAGAATGTGTTCAGGTCCAAAGGAAATGAACTGAATGAAGGCAGGTTGCAAATGTTCATTAAAAAAAATGTTGCTTTACATCCTCATGCTTGGTCACACGCTCATCATCAGATGAAAAATGTTTGTTCAGAAAATGTGTGATGGTGACGATGATGGTAACGACGACGATGACAACGACGACGACGACGTCGACGACGACGATGATGACGATGATGACGATGATGATGATGATGGTGGTGATGATGGTGATGGTGGTGGTGATGATGAAATTTTGTGTGCTATCCAATTGAAGGTTAAAGAAATACTTTAAAATTATCATGAATCATTTCATTGGAAACAAATTAAATGTTATTTTAAATAGCAGTTTAAAATAAATAATACTCCTTTTAAATTCGTTTAAATCATTTTATTCGAAACATTTCCATTTAAAAATTTGCGATAAATGCAAATTCATCAACTGCAAAAAATGCGCCCTCCACATCGGATCTTTTAAAACTTCAGAGTTCGAGCGATAATAAGATGAATGTCCATTTCACGATGTCATGCTTTGGAATGTTTTGCCTGGATTAAATTCAAAAACATTCATAAAATTGCAAAACTTCCAGCGATAATGCCATTTGTGAGGACGGATGAAAACGCTTCAAATAATTAAATGCAAATAATAATTGTGACTGTAACATCGTTGCAATCATGCTGTGCAGGTTAGCTCAATCGGTTATAAACTGATAAGTCCATATTCAAGTAACACCTTTCTTCTCAATCATTATTACTATCACTATCATTATTATTATTATTATTATTATCATTACCATTACCATTATCATTGTCGTAATCATTATTATCATTATCAATATTATTTCATGTTGTTGTTATTATTGTTATTATTATTATTATTATTAATAATTACTAGTAAGGGCGAACTCCTAGCCTTAAAATAATTCGTAACTTTGCTCAAAATAACACACAAATTTGCTTAAAATGCTTCATCCTGCCATCGTAATATCTGTTGTTTTGTTGTTTAGTTCTCCAAATAAAAACCTTTTTCAAATTAATTAAATTCCAATAAATTGCCGCCCACTTAAATTCAAGACACAACTCCGTGCAACTGGAACTGAAAAGCCTCTAATTCCATCTGAACTTCCAAACAGTTGACCTTGAAATGGTTCACTTGGACTTGAAATATTCACGTGACTGTCCATCACTACCATGTCATTATCATGTCCATGTAATTATTGATGAATAATTTGCTAATTGGAAATAATGTGAAATATTGGAGATGTAATTGCATTTAATTTAAAATAAAATGTTTTTGCTTTTAACAGCTAAAAAGCTGTTAAATTTTTAACTAAACTTTAACTAAATATCCTATAAATTGGAGTTAATAATAAATAATAAAATTATGAAATAATTATAGTAACAAAAACAAGCTTTAAAATACAATACATTTTAAAATTAAAGTCTGCCCATAAAGACTCGGGTGAAACTCTGCGAATGTCAATGAGATTCGAGAATTAGTTCCCGCCAAAAGAGGGATTAACCGTGCAATCGTCTGCTTGAAATTGCTGACTTCTTTTGTTATTTAAAGTAGCACTTAATTTTAATTACAACGCCAATATTGAGTAAGAATTCATGATTAATAGTGGTAATAAGATAATATTCTGATTAATAATGATAATAGGATAATATTATGATTAAATTTAAATTGTCTTTTTAATTTCAAAATTATGTTAATTGGAAACTTATTGTATTTTTTAATTACAAAATTACTTTTTTAAAACAAATCCAATCCGTATCGGCATACAATTAAACCAAAAAATAAATTTATATAAGGAATATATTTAATAAATATGCCAGGAATATGTTTAATAATTACACTGCCTGGAATGGATGCCTTTTCAATTATTTTAATAATAATAATAATAATAATAATAGTAATAAAAATAGTTAATTTATAATGCGCCATTTGCATAGCGTCAGAGGCGCCTATTTTATATCATAAAATATTCATTTTCCGACATATATATCATTTTCCTTGAATTAGTGATTTCACGAAAAATTATTATATCCTGAGCCTGCATGCAAATAAGAGCAAAACATTTTAGAAGTAATAATTACAATTGTTATCATTATTGCTATTATTATTTTCATCGTCATCATTATTACTATTACCATCATTATTATTATTTTTATTACATTATATTATTATTATAATGTTAATTAATTATTAACATAATTTTCAGTTAAATATTACATTAACAGAAGATGGTATTTCAAGTAATTATCATAGTTACCACAGCAACGCGTCAATTTTTATTTGTCAAGTATTTTGAACATTTTTGATTATTTATTTCCACGACAACAACAACGATAATAATAATAATAATAATAATAATAATAATAATAATAATAATAATAATAATAATAATAATAATAATAATAATAACAGCTTAATAACAACAACAACAACAACAACAATAACATCAACAACAATAACTATAATAATAACAATAAGTTGCAATGATAACGCTTCACGCACGATGAACTGAAGGAAGTGTTTTGTTGTTGTTGCTGCTGCTGTTGTTGTTATTCTTTTTCTTTTTGTTATTGTTGTTGTTTTTGTTGTTGTTGTTGGCATTATGGCGTCTTATTTGAATTAATGGACAAAAACGACTTAATTTGTAATGTTTATAATAATTTTATTTCACGAAATTCATTGTAAGAACCGAAAGAAGAGAGGACGAAAATAACTCATGGCTCTAATTATTAATTATAATTGTTTTAATAAAGGGTTTATCAATTTTTAAGGTCATTAAATAAAATTAATATTGGTGGCAAAATAAAATCTTAAGTCGAATGTTGTTTTGATTCACTAACAATATTTATTTAAGCATAATTTTTATCAAATTAAAAATTAAAATGATTTTGTTTTTAAATTGTTATAATAACTAATTAAAAACAACTTACAAATGCATGCAGACGGAAATAGAACTTTAGAAATTCATGGATCAAGCCACAAAACAGACACAGGAGCATACAAATGCTTGGTGAGCAACAACTATGAAACATCTCAGGACATTGCAACTGTTTTCGTTGAAGATACAAACGTGGAGGGATACAATGAAGGTTGAAGTTGATAAATACAACAACAACAATTTGTGCTACTGAATTGTAATAATAGTTGCTAAATATTTTTTTATTGTGTCGTTAATCATGGTTTCCTAATAATAAAACATTGAGACAAATAAATAATTTAACATGAATAACAACAATAATAATATTCATAATTCCTAATAAATGTTCGGATATCGATTCATTATTTCTTTGGCATTTTATAAATCTTTGGTCAGCCATTTTAATCCTGGTGAGCTTAAGAGTCTTGAGAGCGAACATGATTTACTTCGTGTTAAGATCATAGATCATGATTTTGACTATCACTGACGTCATAATTAATGGTTAAGTTATTATTAATTCACAAGCAAAAATTACATCCAATTATCAAATTATAATTTATTTGACTTCAAATTATCATTAGAGTCGCGGCATGAGGAGGAGTTTTTGTTGTTGACAAGGTCAGGGGTGAAGGTCGTTGATCCAACTCTGTGCAGACTCCAGCCAATCAGCTTTCGACTTTCATCCCAACTGCTTCTCCATCATCCTTTCCAGCATTCTCAAAATACGGTAGCACGGACGATGATGATGATGATGATTGTTGTTAAAATTATTTATTGTTTGAACATCATTTAAACGAATTAATTTTGATCATTTTTAATTATTTTATTGTTTACATTTATTTTTCGTTATAGTAATGATGGCAAGGATATTTAGAAGGACTGAGAAGGATATTATTGGCGCACAATCAACTTAATTAAATCATTGAAGTCACAATTAACTCATAATTAATGCTCAATTAATGCAAACATATAAACACAAACTCAATTCGCTCCTGCTTTCCTTCTCTGGGAGTCGAACACTGAGACTTTGAGCTGAGCTCTGAAGCTTATCTGTAAAAATTTAATGAAGGAGGAGGAGAGATGTAGATGGATGAGTTGTGACGTCACCTGGAGTCATCAGGGTCTCCCAAAGGAAGTGATTCTTGGATCATTAATCAGCCTCACCAACTTCCAAAGGCCCAATTCTAATAATGCAAGCTTGTGATGATCAGTCGACAAACTGAATAATTATTAATTATAACTTTAATAATTATTAATTATAAGTTTAATTATAGTTGTTTATTTTTTACAATAATTAATTATTTGTCAAGTTGTTTTTTATTTGCCGCTTTTTTGGTGTATTTCAATTTTGAAATGTTAGAATAATTAAGGTTATATTATAAAAATATTAACCAAGTAATTGGATTATTAATTTGATGAACTACTTTAATTATAAAGTAATTACAATTGATAATTAGCTTAGACATTTAAATATCTAAAATATCAGATTGTCTTTAAAACCTTGGATCTCCGAGGTATTTGCAGTCCTTACAAAGTAGTATTTAAGTATTTTATCACAAAGACTGTTACTGACCTCATTCAGTCGCCTTCAATATCGACCATCCGGGAATGTTTTGAATGCCTTTCATTCAACAGCTCACGAAAATGAATGCAATTGACGACAAATTATAAAAAAATATTAAAATAAAAAATATATAATGTAATAATCCCTACAGATTTCATATTGTTGTATGAAAACCAATGCACTCTTTAATTCAATAAATCGTTGAAACAACAAATCTAAGTAATTCACAGCTGCAATTCACTCCAAACATCTGAATTCAGGCACTAATGCATTGAAACAACAAAACTAGGTAATTCACAGCTGCAATTCACTCCAAACGTCTGAATTCATGCACCAATGCATTGGTAATGATCGATCTTTCCACTCCCAAGAAAACCTTCCATTGGGAATCTGTGGTCGTCGTCAAAAGCAGATTTGTTTTCGCGTCACTGGAAAGGAGCAAGTTCATCATTCGCATGGACACCAGTGCTTTCACGCTCAGTCCCGTCGAGGTAAATAATTCTGAATTTGTCTTGCGATAGCAATTTGTAATTAATTACGATGTAATATTATGTTTTCATTGCATTATTGTTGTAATATTACAATGGTTAATATTTTGATATGGTTAATAGTTTAGGATTAATTGTTTGCATTCAGCCACTTCTGGAAACATTTAATAGATGCACATTACATAAAAAGATATTGTACAAATTATTATTAATTAATAAATTTAAATGTTGTTTTGTTTTAAGAAAATAAATGTTGGAAACTGCACACCGACCAACTTGAGATATCTGGTTAATTTTGACGAGGTTTGGGGTGACTGCGTCACAGCTGCTCGCGTGACCGGAAAAGACAGCAATGGTGACGATGATGATGATGACGATGATGGTGATGATGGTGACCACGACATCATACTTTCTTCCGTCGTGGTGATAAAAAATGCAGCCAAGGAGGGTGGTCGTGATCTTCAATTCGTCGACATGAAGTTTGAAATGGTTGAAGTTCGTCATCAAAATGTTCATTTGTTTTTAAGAACCAAATAACTTTTTCGAACTTTGAATACTGTAACTATGCAGGATCAATTAATTTGTTTAATGAAATTTTATATTGCGGCAACTCCAATAGCTTTTGCAATAATATGTGATATTACTTGGTTGGTGGTGATAGATGTATCTGTGTGATACCACGAATGATAAAGTTAATTAATCAAGTAAATAAATAAGTAATAATAATAATAATAATAATTATTATCTCAATAACCACCAATTCAGGTGAGAAAAATTTTTATTCCGCCAATCAATGACCTGAATTTTACCTGGAGCTTTGCATTCCTGTCCACTAACAACAACAACAGCAACAAAAGCAACAACATCAACAACAGCAACAAACTGCTCCTCTTCAACTTGACTTCAAAACGAATGACAAACAAAGCACCAGTTGACCTCAGCAGCTTCCATTGCACCACAGAAAATATCCATCACGTCCTAATCGGTCGGTCCTCATTACAATCGTCGAATGTGCAGATCGTAAATATTTACGGAAATATTTCATAAAATGTCCTAATTAAATACTTTGTTTTCCAAAAATACTCTTTAATTTACGCTTAATTTTGTAATTAATTTCTTAAGCACATGTATGTTTTTACAAGTTTTGTTTGGCTCAGTTGTCCGCAACTCAATCAGAATTGCATTATTGAAAGTTAACAGAGAGGACAACATTCGAGCTGCTTGGTTGACCATTAAATTTCTGCTTGTTAATTATTCTGTTAGGCCTCAATATTTATCTTTAAAATTATAATGCATGCATACAATTGTGTTTAATTATGTTGTTACTAACCAATTACTGTTTGGTGATAAAATATTTGCTCTATTTAAACTCACTAGATTGATCAGAAAATGCTCATCAAAATATTCAAAGCCTCCTCATGAATTATTCATGAATCGATGCTAGGGAATCTTTTCGTTTTGGATTTGAGAATTATTTTTTGAAGATAGTTTCAACAAATTCTTCTAATTGTCATCCGATTTGTTTATTATATTGTATTACGAGAAAAATGCTAAATAAATTTAGTTAAATGTTACGCAAATCACATTTATTATTTATTAACTATTTTATGAATAATAAAATTGCTTACTTATGAATTTACAAATATTTAAGCTTTTGAGCAAGCACAGGTTGACATGATCACTGGTAATGTATTCAAACTGATCTCTTTATTATTTTGTCGCATAATTAGCAACATTATTTTGCTCAACATAATTTCAACTTATTAGCACATTGACTAACCAACTAACGAGGTACAAATTCGTGTAACGAAATAAAAATTATCAGCTGACAATTTATTTATCATCATCAGGAGGGAAGGTGATCATAGAATGTTCAGAGGACACGAGAAGAAAGAAAGAGTCAAAGAAATTCCACTACCTGCAACTGGATCTGACGACTCAACACTTGGAGATTCTTCCACTGCCGCAGTCCCTCGGCTACCATCTGTCACCGGATTCAAGACTTCTCACGGGCATCTCAAGCGATCTCACCTGTCTCATTGTCTACCGTATTACATCGGAAGGTTGTTCCATCAGTAGTGCTAAGAATAGTTATTTGTTAATAATAATTATAAAGTAATTTATTTGCTGATATCATAATACGAATGTTATTCTATGTTTTGCAATATTTTGTGGATAGTGCAACAATTTGATTAATATTTAACAATTATTTCTTACTTTACATAAATACCGAAAATGTATAAAAATAATTTTGATATTACATGTTGAACGTGTCATTTACATCATAATTATCATTTAGTTTTTATTTAATTTGGAAAATTCAGTGTTTCAGACGCGTGATGGTAGAAGTGCCAAAACATTCGCATGGCATGCAGTTTCTCCACCCTTACGTTCACCACTACGTTCATCATCATCATCACCGTCATCACCGTCATCATCATCATCATCATCATCAATATCATCACCGTCATTATCATCATCGCCATCATATGCATTCCTATTCATCAATCCGCTGATGGTTGTTAAACATTTCGTCGTCCATAACATTGCTCCACTTCAAACACCTCCACCTGTCTAAACCCCACTCCAGGTATACTGGAGGAGATAACGAACACGGCAGTGATGGACTGGCTGTTACGCAGGACCATCTTCATCGGATCTCCGTCAGGGAGCTACGACATCGCTGTCGAGTGTCTCAGCAATCAAGAACTTCTTAAATACGACGTGAAGGAGAAAAGAGTTGACATTCTCAACAAAAGTAATTTGCTTTTCGAACTTTGGACAACCTAATTCTTTTTTTTTCTTTTTTTTTTGAGGCAGGTTTAAACTTAGTTGCGTTCAAGGCTCAACTACGTTTGTAACTTGCAAGAGAGTAGTTTTTATTTAATATACTAATATTATTAAATTCATTTAAATACAAGAAAAAGACACTTATGGTTAATAAATTAATTATTTTAAAATATATTTCTAAAAAGAATAATTAAAATTAAGATAAGTTAAATTAAAAAATAGATTTCTTTTAAAGTATCACCGATAACTGAAATATTTTTATAAAAAGACACAGTTGTGTATTGAATAATAATAATTTAATAATAATAATTACAAAATAGTTTTTCATTAATAATTATCAGTTTTAAACATTTATCAGTCTTAATCAGTTATTTAAAAGTACAAAAAAATATTGATAAACATTATCCGGTTGAAAAATTTCGGAACGAGTGGAGAGGTAAGTGATTGGACAAACAGGTGGAAACAGGTGGAGATTATGAAGAGATTGATTCTGGAAGCCACTTAAAGTTTCACAAAATTATGGGTGAAGCACACAGATTTCCAATCAACGAGAAAACAAAATTTTTTTTCTTAGTTTTGAAAGTAACCTAAAAATAACATCAATCTTCTCTTTAAATAGTTGTATTAAAATAACATCAATCTTCTCTTTAAATAGTTACATTAAAATAATAAAACTGAATAAATGAGTGCATGTGAACTCAGACGGCCTTACTGCGGTAAAAGCAGCAGTCGTTACGTGTCGTGTTCGAAACCCAGCTTGCACCACCACAAAGCGACCCTGTGAGGCGGCGTAATATAAATGTAAATATCTGAGCGTCCCTGATGTTGTGCCCCTTATGCTTGTGGCGCTATGTAATTAGAATTATTGTCTTCCATTATTTTCAGCAAAAATTTATGCAATGATTAATTTAAAATTTTGATTTAAATTGAAAAAAAAAATTTAAATTTAAAAAAATTATTCAATGGAAACAAAATTTAACGAAAAAAAAACCATTTTCGTAACGTTTTAAAAAACAAAATAAATTTTTTGTTTGAAAACTCAAACTTGACAAATGTCAGAAAACAAGTGAAAAAGGTTTGATTTAAATCCTTAAAAATAAAATTATGACTTTTATGAACTTTTGAGAACTTCTAAGAACGTTCATGTCAACTGCAAGAAGAAAGAACATGATGACCAAAACATTAGCAAATGTTGCAAGGAATTGTTAGTTCTAAAAGCCTTTGAACTTTTGTGGATGTCGAAAAGAACTGCTGAAGAAGGTGGAAAAAATCCACGTGTGTAAGATGGAAGGAGTCAGAAAAAGAAACATATTTAAATATGGCTAATAACATGGTTAATAAGGATAATAAATGATGAGAAACTGGTGTTTCAGTTAAAATTATATCGTTTAAATAAATAATATCAGAATTCACATTTTCTTCCTTAGCTCAACATGCATCGTTCGTAAAGTGTGCCTCATAAATTCTTTAACTAATTGCCAACAAGGTTGATAGATTCAAAATCAGCAGACGACTTAATCGTGAAAACCTAAGTTATAAA
The DNA here is from genome assembly GCA_011800805.1 of Hirudo medicinalis. Classification (NCBI taxonomy): domain Eukaryota; kingdom Metazoa; phylum Annelida; class Clitellata; order Hirudinida; family Hirudinidae; genus Hirudo; species Hirudo medicinalis. Next base: position 11,019 of record MPNW01000287.1, read on the forward strand.
TATTACTAACTTTATTAGACTTTAATTCGTTTATGAATTGTGTGTAAAGTAAATTTTTAAAACTAACCTAATAACTGATAATGTATTATGAAATTGTTATTTGATAAATAGCGATGATATATTTATTTATTTATTACAAAAATAATTTTTAAATATTAACTATTTTATTATTAAATAACAAATTAATTAAATCAATTCAATGTGACTTAATTGTTTGTAACATCACAAAAAATTACTTTGCATACAAGACATTTTGACGAACGAATTCATCAGAAAGCAGACAAAAGATCAAGCAGGATTTGAGGAGGAAGAATCATTTTGAGAGCAGTGGAGTTCTGAGTAACTACATTATGACGTCACAAGGAGCTGATGAATTGGTCCTGTTGGACGCCTGGAATAACTCGGAGAAGTGCAGCTGGAGGGGCGTGATTGCTGATTTTGTACTCTGGATTGACCCGGTACACTTCTGATTGAAACAATCCAATCATGTGATCGATGCAATATGACTGAGACGCTACATCTTTTGAATGAGTGTTTTGATTGAAATCTTTCAAAATTCCTTTTTTTTTATTGAAACCAATCCATTTGTATTTGAGACAGTTTGTTTTTGTTTTTAACAATTCATTGAATTCATTCACAATTCACCGCACAATTGAGCCATTTCTAGAGTCAGTTATTAAAGCATTTGTAGTTTTACTATTTCCGCTAGAATGCAGATTTCAGCATATATTTTTCAAACCTTTTCAGTAGATTAGATAATTTAAAATGAATTCTATTTTATGATTTTTGTTTGAAAGTTGTAATAAGTTTAATTGATTTTAACTGCTGGTCAACATCACATTACAAAAACTCGTCATCATCACCATCATCATCATCGCCACATGGATACTTCCATCAACTTATTTTAATGTCTCTCGAAATCCTCATTTACACCAACAGTTTATTCCTGAACGAGAAATTATTTTTGGAAATATTTACGAATAAACTGCTTTTAGCGATATACAATCGCCTTCATGTGAAATCTAAAAAAGATTCAAATGTTTCTCCGTGCAGAAGACACGAAAGTTAAAACCACCATGAAAGTCCTAAAACATTGCTGACCACCTCAAATATGCACAAATTAAATTTCGGATAAAAATGTTATTCTATGTAAAGTCATAATCTGCAGTTTATTCAGGTTAGTCGATTGAGAACTGAGAAGGATTTATGATTACCTACAACTGTCGATTGTCAGGATTCTTGAATTTAAATTTATGTCAAATATTAATTATTATTAATCCTTCGCTTTCCCAAAAATCACTCGGAAAGCGGAAGCAGGTAAAATTATCCAGCAAGATTAAAAGCTTTTCTGGAAGATTGATGAGAGTTACAAAATTAATTCGAAATAACTAATATCAAAATTATTATTATTATATTATTATTAATAATATTAAATTATTATTGATGAATTAAATGAACACAATTAGTATTGCATTTAAAGCGAATGAAACATTTATTTAATAAAAAGACATGAAAACATTTATTCATATTTTTATGAACAATAATAATTTGAATGTCTTAATTGTTATTATATGTTTTAATTACTTTCAAGTGCTTGGATGAGCTTCGAGAAATAAATAATATTTCCAAGTATTGTTGAGTCTGGACAAATTGTCTCCTCTACATTCCCTGCTTTTAGCGGCAAAGAAGTTTATAATCGAATTCAATTTTACTTTTTTGTAATTCATTAATAGATTTGTTTATTCTTCATAATTAATGACTTTTAACTGACAATAAAAGGATTTAAATAAAAGATTTATTTAATAAATTACATTCATTATTATTCTTGAAATGCATCGTTTCAAATCAGGTGAAGAAGCAAGCCATTAAAGGAGCTTCGGGTAATGCGATTTCTCGTTTTGCTTCGATTAGGGCTTACTTAAACCTCATGGTGATGATTCTACATTTTCCAAACCTTAAGTACATGGTGAAAGATATGGTAGAATGGTGGCAGAAGTGGCTGGAAAATAATGAGAAATTGGTGGCCTTTCAATGAACAGGTCAGTAATGGGAGGCTTCCAAGGTGGCGTGTCTCATGGTCGTTTCAGGTTATTGAAGGAAACACTCCGTTCATGTTGCACGCTAAATGTGGCCTTAACGGGAATAACTACATAATGCATAATGCATGATGCATAAAACTCAGAGGTCAATTCGATGAATTGTCCTCCTAAGAAGATGCTGAATTTTAAGTGAAATTTGAAAGAAAAGCTTTTATTTTAAGTAGAATAATGTGGATGTATGATCGTATGCGTTAACAATAAGTTGTGATTACATAGCTGCCTTTTTGTTTCACTTGTTGAAGCAACAATCATTTTAAACCTTCAACAAGGCATGAGAAAAATTGTGTGGGCTTTTGGGCTCGACTGAGGCATGTCTTTATGAATTTACTAAAAAATATTTTTAATCTCCTCGTAACTAACGTGTAACAGTCACGAATGTACAACTGTGAGTAAATGGAATACATTTTCCAAACGAAATCATGTTTAATTACCCGATTAAACAAAGTATATCTGGAGTTTAATGCGACTTATTACTAACGAAGCTAAAAAGGGTTATTCCTAAGCCATTCATGGCCCAAACTCTTTTGACAACTGCAAATGAGTAAACAATTATATTATTAAATATAACTACACATAATTCAAGTTAATTTTTTTTATATGTAAATGTTCCACTAATTATAAATTATTCTAAATATGCCAAACGTAATTTACGGATTACCGTAATAATCGTAATAATAAATAAAGAGGGAGGAGCTTCTGCAGCAGTAATTGGTTCGTTAAGCGGAGTTGACCTCTGAACCCTCTCTAGTGAGTTGCTCATTTACTGAATAAACTCAAAATCAACTCGCGATTTGAAAGTCGTCATCGGGGTTGAAGAATTGGATGAATTAAACCACTGAAATAATTTTTTGCAATAATTCAATATTCAATTTTACAATTTAATCAATAAAAACACAACTTACAACTTGTTTAATTGAAAGTTTCATTTTCGAATGACATTTTAACAGACATTTTAATAAGAAGCATTGAGTCACTAACGCAATGATAAATATCAAAGTTGCCTTGCGACCGATAACGATGATTGTGGTGATGAAGACAGACAGCAATGATGACTTTGGTGATTATTGATAATGATGATGTAATAATTTGCCATCAACACGGGCCTGGAAAACATCCAGGTCTCACGTATAAGTTGATGAACATTCCAGAAATTTCTCATTTCCGCATTCTTTTCTTGGGAAGATATTTCTCCTCGTCATTGAAGATGACACGTCTGCTTAGTCGTTCTTTGTAACCTCCTTACGTGACATCGTGAATAAGAGATGAGTAAATATTCATTTTATGATACTTAAATTACTGATCCACTCACTAAAATATGATTTATTTCTGTATGTTAGGTTAATTTAGACAAAACGCAATCCACGCTTTTTTTCTGAGAAATATATGAAACACATATTTATTTATAATTTAAATTCTTGACAAAATAGAGAATTTGTCAAATTTCTCAAATAACAGAATTTTCCAGCAGATTGGGCGAACACAAGCGAGACCACGAATGCAGTTCGCAAGATTTCAGAACGTCCCATTAATCAACGCAAGAGCTCCAATTGATTGCAACTGAGTGTGTTCGGGAATTATTTCACCCAGAATAAACCAAAGCTCGTTCCCGACATGAATGAATTATTGAATTAATACCACATTATTGTCAAATGTGGTCATTGCAGACTTTCGTGTTACACATTGCAGAATGTAAAAACTTTTAGCATTTAGTTAATTTTTTCTGCAATCAAATCCGTGGTCATCAAGCTGGGTTCTTGTTATTGTTAGTGAAACAGCTAAATAAATCGAAGCTCACAAAATCTAACACTTAAGCATGGCTTCCAAGGACCTTCACGTCAATATCGATTCAATTGAAACTCCTAACATACTCCGCAGGTGTGGTCTCCTCTAATTAAATCGATGGAAATGTTGTAATGTACATGGCTTGGTAGCCTCTCGTTGTAAAAAAAAAAGTGTTCATTCGTTTGAACTTTAGAATTGAACCAAGCAGGCAAGAATTTAATTTTATTATAGGTAAACTTTTAATGCACTGAAGTCTTTAAAAACAAATAATATTTCAAGTTGGGGTGTAATTTTTCTGCAATTTGAATCGTCATTATTTTTCATCAACAAAATCCTGGCACCGGAGGCCCAGTTTTGTTCGGGTTGCCCGTGGTCAGCACGTATGCAAGATTGCAGATTTATTCTAACGATAATTCAATTCAATTTAGCTAAACAATGTTGCTTTGTGAAATACTACTTTTGACGTTGCTAAATTTAGAATTTGTGTTGTGTAAAACCAGGTGTCAAGCAGAAAAATGAGTCACTTAAAGCCTGGTGAATCCTCTCGACATTTATCAAGCGTACTGTTGTCGAGTGAATGTAGAAAGGGTTGCAGTGTTGGTGGTGAAGATCACGTAATGGGAGGACACGTGTGAGTTGGCTTGTTTCTTTTTACTCTGGATTTGAAATAAATGTGTCAAGCCTAAATTAGTAAACATTGCATTCTTAAATAAGGCATTGAATGTTTTCAATTGACTTAAAATGATTCATGGGTTTGCATGTTGCAAAATGCAGTCACGATCAAGCATTCGATCGGGGTCAAAGTCTGATCAAAACATTGAAAAGATTGTTGGTTCTAATTCAGAAAATTTTGTTTTATCAGAGAAGGAGTTTTATTTGCAATTGGAAATCCACTTCTGGATTTAATTGGTGATGCTTCCACAGAATTTTTAGAAAAGTAAGCTTAATGGAATATATTTTTGTTAAGACTCTTGCTTAAAGCTGTGGTAAATAAATTTCAGACACAAATTGAAAGCTGAAGATTGTGTGGTTGTACCAGATTATCCAGTCGAGCTGTTGGTTTATTAATTTTTCAAATTTTTAATGAATATTTCATATTAAATTGTTTTGAAAGGGTGACTGAGTTTCAGTCGAAATTCAAAGTTCTTCATGTACCTGGTGGGGCTACTCAAAACTCGATGAGGATAGCACAAGTAGGTTGTTTGTCACAACTTAATGAAAAACACAAATGCATGAAATCTCATCTGAAGACTTTAAAAAGATGAAGCTGGTTGTAAAGTTGTGTTGCTTAGAATGTGCAGACCTACTTTGTTCTGCTTCAACTAAGCTCAAGGTTTCATTGAGCATAACTTAGTTCATTCTTAGGCATGCTAGCACCACAATGAATTCAAAAGATCTCTCTGAATATAGATGTTCAAATCTGTTAAATCTAACCATGAAGCTCTGTTTTGACTTTTTATTTACAAAATTTTGTGAGGGATTTTTAATTGTTTGTTGTAACAAATGTTGAATGTGGTGTTATATTTGTTGTTGGTGCAATGCTGCCTTAGCTGTTTCAGAAATTTTCAGAGCTTGCCAGTTAAGTGGCATGTAGGTAGGTCGGCCAAATGGGCTGCGTTCCTGCATGCGATGTTAATAACAATGGTCGTAATGGGTCGTGTTCGAGCCAACCTGCACCCCCAGGGATCGCCATGAGGTAGGGGCCGCTACATAAATGGTAGATCAATTACAAAGTGACATCCTATTCAGAAAAGTAAGGCTCTCAAAAGATCAGATAAATGCAAACACTCTTTCATCGTGGTATCATTATTCAATGTTATTAAACGTTATTCAAACTCTGAAGAACTTTAAATTTCAAATCAATTTCAAATAATTCCTCCCAGTGGTTGATCGGAGTTCCTCACGCCACGACATTCATGGGTTGCATCAAGGACGATGACATCGGAAGGATCCTCAAGAAGAAGGTGAAAGAGGAACACGTCAATTGCTGCTACGTCTACGACGACACAGAACCTACCGGTACATGCGTCATCTGCCTCACTGGGTCGAACAGGTGCTTTGAATATTCGAATGTCGTTGAGTTTTACCAAATATTTAATTTGGAAACGATTATCAGTTAATTAAATTGTTTAATTAAGAATGGATGAATGAATTTAACAATTCTACTATTATGTTCCGCATTCATTCAAAGCAGCTTTCACTCAGTTGTGCTAAAGCCACCTCGAAACACTAAAAACATTATACAGAGAAAAACAAAAACAAAAAAACAGAGAAAAATTATAAATTCTAATTTTTAAAGCAAAATTTAGTTACTTTTTTCTGATTCACCAAGGTCCAATTCATCTGGTCATGCCAAACATTAGTTCTACATGAGTAGCTAATTAGACTTCACAAGTGAATTCTTTGGACTTAAGTGTTTACCACCTCTCACCAGGTCGTACGTGGCGTACTTGGGAGCAGCACGCCACCTGAAGAGCAGCCATTTCGACGACCCAGAAATATGGAAGCAAGTCACCAAAGCAAAATATTTCTACTATTCTGTTAGTCAGTTGTGTTTTGTTTTTTTTTTTAATTTTGCAAGCAGTCAAATTTCATTTAATTCTTCAATGGATTATTATCACAATGTTCACAATTACTTTGGATTATTATTGTTATTGCTATTTTTTTATTGCTGCTTTTTTATTTTTTATGTTTCATTGTTATTGTTGTTGTTATTATTATTATTATTATTATTATTATTATTATTATTATTATTATTATTATTATTACTACTATTATTATTATTGTTATTATTATTATTATTGTTGTTATTGTTATTATTACTAATTTCATATTTATTATTTCTTCCTTTCTAAACTCACAAAATTAGCACTGATCTTTGAACCTCTCTGGTCCTCTTAATTAAACTCGAAAGATACACATGACCCAAGCATTCTTCGAAAGTCTTGTTTCGTGATTTGCATTTTAATTTAACAATTTGTGTATTTAAATTACTCTGAGCAATGTTTAATTATTTATTGATTATTTTCTCATGCATTTTGTTTTGTGGTTGTATGTGGCTCTTGTTGGGTGTTTCTCTTTTTTTTTTGAAAGCCATGAAGCAAAATCCAGACCTTGTGAACAATTGAATTGATTTCAGAGTAAATTTGCAACTGCTCCGACCAGCAAAATATACTTTCATGTTAAAGATGTTTTAGCATATTCATAATGTTATTTTACATTAGCATAAAATAGCATAAGGTGTGAAAACAGTTTGTTTTCCTATCACATCATGACCTCCCTTTCCAGGGCTTTCCGTTGATCAACTGCCCTGAGGTGCTACTGCGCATGTCCAGGTATGCCGTGGATAACGACCGGTTGGTGGCCTTCAACCTCTCTGCCACTCTCATCTGCAGGGAGTTCACCCAGGAAGTCCTCAAACTTCTGCCCTTCATTGATGTGCTCTTTGGAAACCAGGAGGTTTGTTGTCTTATCAATGTGCAGATTCTTATCTTTCTTATTGTTCTGGTTTGCAATGGTGATGGTGACTTCAACAACTGCATTATTTAAGATGTATTGGATTGATTGTTTTACAGTGTGGTTATCGATAAGAAAATTAATGACATCAGAGTTATGATCAAAATAAGCATTGTTGTTGTTGTTGTTGTTGATGTTGTTATCATGTGAATGTTCAAGTTATTTGTGAAACAAAAGCACGCATTATCCTGCTGCATATTTTTGTACTCGATGTTTTTATAGCAACAAATGTCACTTTTTCTTGCTCGATTCATTAAAACATTTCTTTTTCAACAATGTCATTGATTGGATGTGAAGGTCTTGCTTTGATTGACATTTTGACTTGACATGGCTTCCCTCTCCTGTTGTGTTTTAGGAAGCTCTGGCATTTTCACAAGCTGCTGGACTGAATGTGAGTTGGTTTTCATTGTTATTAAATATTTAGGCAGGATTTTGAAGCCTCAATTAAATTTGAAACAAATTAATTTATGAACATAATTATTTTAAATTTTCTGCTCAAAATTCTAAATTTAATTCTAATTTTCATCTCTAGTTTCAAAAATTATTTTGCAATATTTCATTTTATTTTTTATTTTTTTATTTTTTATTTTGCAAGTGAAACCGCTCGCCATCATTTTGCTCTCATGTAACATGTCACAACACTTAGTTATGAACAGTATTTTTAACAACCCTTACACTATTCTTCTTTTAATGTAAATTTTAATGTCATTCTCTTGCAGATGACGGACGTCAAGGAAATTGCCATGTACATTGCCAGGTACAAGAAGGAGAACGGGAAGCGAGGAAGGCACGTCGTGTTAACAAATGGAGCTGAGCCCACCATCGTCATTCAAGGTTTGCATTCTGATTGTTATGTTAACCAGTTGTTTTTTTTTTTTTTAATTTAAAGAAATTTCATTCAACAAATACTTTAAAGACAAACATTAAAGCCACAAAAAGAAATAAACCAAAATAAAATTACTCAAGGATCAGTCTTGATTAAGCACATGCTTCTGCTATCAGACTGATCCTGATTAACAAGTTTCTAATCAAGTTTATAGCCTAAGGACTGGGGCCATTTTTCGTTCTGGCAGGGATAGTAGATTTCTGTAGAGAAACTTTGATAGTTTTTGAAGTGATGGAATCTGTAGTACACTCCAGTAATGTAAAATGTCTTTCCTGTTTTCAATTTTTGCGGGATGCATTTCAGAAAAGAAACACAACTCATCCTTATCATTTGCTTCCTCTTCTTCATTTATTACCAGCAATTATGTTGGAAATAAAGGATTTGCTGGCACTCTGATCAATCATTTCAGATTGTTCTTGTCTTACATCTTGAAAGAAGAGTGTTTCAATAATAAAAAAGATTGGCTGATTGATTTGTTTAAAGTCCTGCATGCAAAAAGGACTGACTGCTTGGAAAAGTTTACTTGTTATGGAAGGGAGAATAGGTTTCAAGTAGGTTTCTCTTTGAAAGATATTGTTGTTTGCCTAGCAATTGGTTTGCCAATGCAGGACTTTTGATGTTTGAGCACCCAGAAGTTCCACTGGAATTAGAAAGGATTGGTACTTGACATGCTTGCACTGCACAACATCAGTGCTGTCATCAACCAAAACTTTAACGAAACATTTCCAAGCAATACTGGATTTCTCATAATCCAATTCAATTTTCAAAATTATTACAAATAAAAATTAATTTCCCAATTAAATTTCTCATTCCTGGTCCCTCAGTTTCCCGTTCCCATGGGAGTCCCGCAGGAAAAATATTCCTCCGACCTCTAGCAGGCACATCCAACATAAGAAAACAAAAACAAATGAACACATTCAAGAATACCTTGCAATATTTACAATTTATAAGATTTTTTAAATAATAAGGAATATTGAAGTTACATTGCAATTGATTAACCTGTAGTTATTTGATGAGCATTTGCATGCATCCAACTGATTCTGTATGATGTACCTTCATCCTGTGAAATTGTTTTTCTACGACATCTCTATCTGGCATCACCCTTAGTTTTATTGAATTTTACAATTTTAATTTCTACTTATTGAGAATTAGTTTCTTTCAAAAACCATTTCATTACTCTAGCTTATGTTATTCTAGTTGCACTTGATTGTAAATTATCTTGATTTATGAATCTTCAATTTTTTGTTTAAATTACTAGAGGGCAAGGTGAGAGAGTTTCCTGTGATAAGACTCGATCCAAAAGATGTGGTCGACTTGAATGGAGCAGGGGACGCCTTTGTTGGAGGTTTTCATGTTTTATTTTATTATGCCATAATAATACTTTTATTACATAATTGTGCTATAATAACACTTTTATTATGTATTTATTCCATAATAACACTTTTATTATGTATTTATGCTGTAATAATACTTTTATTGTTCTGTAATAATAATAAATAATAAGTGTATTATTTACTTCTGCTTAATTACACAGGGATTTGTATGATTTGTGTTTTTGTTATTATTGTTTTGAAATCAGATTTGCTAAAAATGTCCAAGATTTTGAAATGTTTGGATTTATAGTTTCATTAATGTATTCATGATCTCATCATCTTATATTATGATCTGAAGATAAATATGTCTTGTGTTTTGTCATTAATTGTTTGTTTCAATAAAAATTATAATCACTTCAATTAGTAATATTGCTACTGGAGGGTATTGCTAGCAAATGGTTGCAACTTGTTAGGCAATCGATGCAACAATCTCCTTAAATTCACCAGGATTCTTGGCTCAGTTAGTCCAGGGAGGAACGATCGAGGACTGCATCAGGTCCGCCAATTACGCAGCCAACTTCGTCATCCAGCAATCAGGATGCCAGCTTCCATGCAAACCTAACTTCAGTCATGGTGCTGCCAGTTTCTAACAAAGTCGATGGCACTTTTCCATATCGATCACATTTGCTCATTTTTGGACATCATTTAATCAGCCATAAAAATGAGTGCTTGAAGCATCAAAACATCACAACTTTCAACAACTTAGTGTTGCTTTTGGACAAATTACTTTGCTTACCACAGTGATTCTCGTCAACCCTCATCCAATGGTCAGAGTAACATGAGCAACTTTATTTTTTGAGGAATAATCTGTTTGGGAGATTTGTTCGAGCAGTGTTCAAACGTTTCTGCCAATAATTTTTTTATTCTCAATCTTGAATGGCGAAAATGTTCAAAGATTGATGAACCGTCAAAACTGTGAGCGGGCGTGAAATTAAGTATTTCTAATAAGTCTAAGAAGCAAAGGTCAGTGATTTGGATGGGGTCTGGCGGTAGCACCCAAGTGACGAATTGAATGACGCGATACAATTCGATGGAAAACATTAGAAAATTTTAAATTTTGAATGATAGCATCTACAGGGGCAAACGTCGTCATCTTAAAGCGGTTACGTTGGCTCACAAGCGATTTTTACGAAATGGATGATTGCAACGGACATTTTCGAAAAGACATACAAGCACCAAGGTAGAAATTACAGATCGTGAGTTATCTACAAGCCATCAAAGTGAGGTTGACATTTGTTGTGAAAACTGCTCGAACAAACATGAAAATCATATTTTTATTCGATTTATCAGATCATTCTGCGATTTCTGATTTTGGACAACTCTTCTTCCAGTTTTCTCACTCTTGCATCTCTTTGCTCCAACTGGGATTTGAGCCATTTTATTTCCTGTTGCTGCTTCTGGTATTCCTGCAGGAGCTGTGCAAACAAGGACGAATTTAAATCATCAGATATTAGAAGAGGCAGGAGCATTATTAAAATATCGCACAAGTTATTATCGCACAGATAAGCTGTTGAACCATGACTACGATATGCTGCGGTTGTGTATTAATATGCCCATTAAGAAAGAAAAGTGTCATACCTCGTTGTGGCTCATCGAAATGGCTTGTTTGGGTGGAGACTTCTTACTGTCTAAAGGAGCGGTCATGGTTAGGTGGTTGTTGCTGTGCTTTGGGTTAATTTCTTCCTGAGACTTTTCGGCGTTTCTTCGTTCGCCAAAGTTAGTCCTTCTGTCGCTCGTTGACTTAACTCCATTATGTTCCCCGCTGGACTGGAAGTTGCTCTTTGCCCCACTTGATTTGAAATCGCTCAAACTTCTTCCAGGCTTTTTGATCGATGAGTTATTCGATATTGGAAGAATTCTTGCCGTCGCAGCTTTCGCTGGCTTAGATCGAGTGTTCTGGTCGACGCTGAAAGCTTTTCCAAGTGGTGGTTTGATTTGTTGCTGTAGTTGGACGTTGCCTGATCGTTCTTCGATCTTAGCTGAGACGACTGATGATACATCTAAATTCGACGAAAAAGAGGTTTGTGTTGCTTGAGCATTGTCTTGATCGTTGTCTCTAACATTCTCCAGGTTATTTTTGTTTTTATTCTCGGTGTTCGGTTGAGTCGCTAATTCTGTTTTCTTAAAGATATCTCTGCCGATTATGCTGTTATAATTTCTCGACTTTTCTCGAACTGATCCAACCCTAATGAGGCCCTGCAATTCAGAGTTTGGAGGCCTGTCATCCTGTTTAGCAAAGGAGGAACCAACGACTCTACCTCTCTCTACCCTACGATGGCGTGAAGTCATGGACGCCCTCAATTTGGATGGAAGGATCACCCCATCATCCGGAGCGTCTACCGATATGCAGTCCAGCATGGCTCTGCTGCCGTGCCTGTCCGAATCATCGTCAGGGAGTTCGCATCTCGAGCTGACTACTAAGACATTTTGAACTTTAAAGTCCTCACTGGATGTCGTATCATCTGGAAAGGACTCTTCCGTGTTGCTTGTGGTGAGCATGGCTGTGGCGGGTTGTTCTCCTGGTGGAGATGGGTTAGCATGTGGAGCTGCAGACGTGCTTCCATTTGAGAAATGGTTAGCAGATCCATTGTAAGGAAGAGCCTTTTGTCTGTCGTTATTTTCGTAAGATTTCCTTGTATCGTTATCTTCATCATCGTAGGAACTTGGAGAAGATCTGGGTTCGTCCAAGCCAAAGGTAGTTCGAGTTCTCCTCTTGCGTCTCAACCCATGAGATTTTCTCAGTGAATTGTGTACAGCAAGGTCTGAGGCAGAGTTGTAGCATTCTGCTTGAGTTGATGTCGTAGCCGAGAACGTGTTGTTCCTAACCACGCTCGGATTATCGCGATGAAGCGATCTTGATCTGCCAGGGCTTTTACTTGAACTTATGGGAGCTGATCTTAAAGTTAAACATAAAACCAATGATTACAATCATTATAAATTGTCTCGGAGATAATTCCTAAAAACAGTTAAAATTAATCTCATAAATAATTAGTTTGGTATACTCACTAAATTATATGCAATGACTTGAATCCATTGAGTTTATTTACGTATATAAATATTAAACTTTAGTTAAAAGTTTCAACTCCTTAAAATTGTAAATAATTACTGGCTGTTGCCCGAAACAGGTTGAAGACTTCGTGGTTGCATCCTATTATTCGCAGATGTAAGTGATCCATCCTGCAGACGTAATTAAATGATTTGGACGTTTCTAACTTAGTACAATTAATAATTTTTTAATAATAATTGTATAATAAATTACCGAGTCCTCATCAATATGTTAATATTTAGAAATCACGAAGAGTGTAGCACCTGAGGTTGCAAACGGAATGCAGACAAAACATCAATAAAGTGAAATGCTAAAACGCTTTAGTGACATTAAGAGCTGTACAAATTAATGAACGAATGAACGAACGGACGAATTAATGAATGAATGAATGAGTGAATAATGAAAGTTATCGAAGTAATGTTGCGAATAACATGTAGAGTTAATGAAATGGCTAATTAATTAACTAACTAATTAATACCTCGAGTTTAATGAGAACAGGTGGCTTGTTCACTCCTGATATCCACTCCTCGGCAGCGAGTGAAGGTTGTGTGGATGCAGTTGGCGGGTAAATGTCAGTTTGGAAGTTGTCGGACTGGAAATATTTTTAACCAGTTAATGAGTTCATGTACTTCAACGCAAATATCGAAAAAACAACAACTAAATGGTCAATGTATAACAATCAGGGGGTTAAAATAAGTAATTATTGTCAAATTAAACTAGGATGAAACCTTTCTTGGAACTATCATGGATATTGGCTCGCAAATGTCCTTGGTGGAATGCAACTTGTAGAACCTCGCAATTTCGCACTTCTTCATGTCCAAGCCTCTCTTTGGCATCATTCCTGTGTCAATTATTGACGATTAAGTTTTATCAAATAAAAATAATTAGCTTAATCCTGACGTTGATTTATTAATAAATTACGTAATATTAATATTACGGCCTCTGAAGCTATGCGCCTTACAAATTAACTAATATTATTATTATTACGGCTTAATCATAACGTAATTAAATAGTTAAGGTATTCAATTGTAACATAACTAATTATTCAATTATTAAGTGAATAATTGGTTAATATATTCAATTATAACAATAACAATCCTACCCAATCCTCTCTGTGGAATGCTTGATTGAAACTGACTGAGAAAGAACACGTAAGGGGACTGGTCAATGATTTCGACATACCTTATATTCCCATCACCCTGCAAAAAATTGCTCGATTAATTATTATTATTATTTTCATAACATAAAACGTTTTCATTTTTATTTATTCAATAAACAACTAAGTTAGAAGTTAAGTTAAGTTAAGTTTAGAGAATATTTATTTAGTAAGTCAGTAGTAAGTAAGTTTATTTATACAGCGCCATAAGCGTGAGCGTCAGGGGCGCTTAGACCATTTACATAGCGCCGGCTCCCAGGGGTGCAAGCTGGGTTTCGAACACGACACGTAACGACTGTTGCTTTTACGTCGTTCGCAGGAACGCTACCCTCTGAGCTAACTTGCACCCCAAGGTCCATTTTATTTAAGGATTTTCCGAAAAGATCTTCGAGATGATTCTAAAATGCCAGCGATTCTCAAATCATAATAATAATAAATTGTTTATAATGGCGTGCAGGTTGGCCGAATGGGTTGCGCATGTATGTGGCGCTACATAAATGAACTACATTAATAACTTTAAAAAATAAGTATGTAGAATGCGAAGAACTGCATCAAAATATAAATCTTATAAAAATGTTTCCTTAAAAAAAAAACATCACAAATTTTATTATGCGAATAATTCTATAAAGTTAATGAACTGAAACCTTTCCAGCCAAATAAACGATGTTGAGGTCGGAATCGAAGAAGGGGATGATGGTGCCACAGGATGCATCCACCTCCTCCATTTTTATCGGTTTCGACAGGTTCATCTTGAAGTGGAATCAAATTTATAAGCGAATGAACTTTAACATTTTCAACTTAAATTGGTCTTATCATCTTTTATCATATTCACGAGTTCCTTTACTATTTCAATGCAGTCCTCTCAACAATAATAGATAATAATAAGTTAGATACCAATTTTAGGCTGCTTATAGAAAAGCATATTAATGCTTTTTATATGATAAACATTTTTGTAATAAAAAAAAAATTAAATTAGAATAGTAAGAATACTTTCAAGTTAATTCCGCTTCTACTTACATAATCCCATAGGGCGTATTGTCTCTCGCTGGTCCTGGAAAATCCAGTTGTAAATATTTGAGTTCCGTTCAGAAAAACAGCCTTTGATGCTTTGTTGCCCTGGTGACCTGCTCCTTCCTAAAAAAATAAAACAAAGCAAA
Organism: Hirudo medicinalis; assembly: GCA_011800805.1. Taxonomy (NCBI): domain Eukaryota; kingdom Metazoa; phylum Annelida; class Clitellata; order Hirudinida; family Hirudinidae; genus Hirudo; species Hirudo medicinalis. The sequence continues at coordinate 26,034 of MPNW01000287.1, forward strand.
GTAATGCATTATTCGTCATCACGGAAGTTACATATTTGAATAAAAACAACTTAAATGGATGCTGCATTATCAATCTTTTAAGAAATTGGAACAATATTCATTTTTCATTTTTAAAAATTAATTTATATCTACCTTTTTATTTCGGTAAAATTAACTGAAAGAATTATTTTAATAAATATGTGCGGAAATTCAGCGACAAAATGCCATATTTTATAATTTAACCAAATATATTGAAACAAAATTACAAAACTTTTCAATGGACTTCAAGAAATTAAATAATTTCATATTGTACAATTGTATAACTTCAACTTGTATAACTTTATAATTGTATAACTTGTTTTTATTGTTAATTGAATAACTACAATATAAATTTTACAATTTTATTTCGAAAAGTACATGAAAAGATTATTGAGTAGGAATCATGAAAAACAACTTAATTGTCAAAATAACTAAAATCCAACCGCCACAACATCTCCAGTCCTCGGTTCGATGATTCTCAGCACTTTGTCCTTGCAAGTCGTCACAAAGAGACTTCCGTCAAAATTCCAGGAGATGGAGAATATCATGTCAGGGTGGATGCTGATCAAGTTCAATATGTTTCCCTCGCGTGCATCCCACACCACGCACTGCATTCAAAAGTCTAAGTTATTGTAATTTTTATTAATAAATACATAAATAATAATAATAATTATTATTGACTTAAAAATTGCATGATCAATATTTATTATATGTTTACATTTTCATGTTTTTCGACACATGCTTTCAATCATAAATCATAATGATCGATTTCATGTTATGGTTGCCTGTTTTCTAAATAATAAATAGCCTGCTCTTCTTTCAACCAATTATTGATGGTTTTTTGCTTTTATTTAAAAAAATTATTTTAAATTTGCGCAAGAATCTGACTTCGTTTGTTAATTTTCTCAGATCAATTTGCTCCGAGGAGTCGCATGACGATGAGCGTCATAGATAATTGTGTAATTACATTTAATATTTACATATAACAATTACATTTAATAATTACATTTAATTATTATATTTTATAATTACCGAATAATTTCATGTATTCCAGGTCTTTGTAATTGTTTGCCGAGGAAGCTGACGAATAATGAATTTGTTTAGCGAAAGAAAATTCATGACAGGAAGTACGTTGTGGCGCTGTGACCGTGTATGTTTCTATTGGTTGGCTTCACTTTTTCATTTGTTTTGCATGCTTTGTATGGCTGGCTCGAAAGCGGCTTGCCCGGGCCTTTTATTAATTTTTTAATTGCATAAATTAAGGTCTAAGTTCAGTTAAATTAAGTTCAATCAAATTAAGCATGACTTGACAAATAGGACAGAATAGATTAGCAGCACATAAATATTCATAAGACCAATGGCTGGTGGCTGTTGACAAATTCAACTCAATTATGATAAGTATGATTACAAAGCACATCATGTTGCAACAAAAACCACTCATCCAGGAAATTTATTACGTCACGGTTCTTGATGCTGATGGAGTGTTTTAGGATCTTTTCTAATCTTTTCCATCCATTCCTTCCTTCCTTCCTTCATCAATCCACCTAATGCAAGGTTAAGTTGCAGTGGGATGAAAGTCATCCGAATTTCAGTGAGTCTCAAAATAGACATCTCCAAGGTTGTCTCAAGGTCACAAGGAGTCACGTAACTGCTCAAAATGAACGAGCAGAAAGAAGCAGAAAGACAAACTGTCTAAGACAAACAATTTGTTCATCCTCTTGGCAAACATCGACTTCACAAATCACCGAGTTAAAAAAGGATTTTTTTATTTCATGTCACGTTTTTACAAATAAAAAATAAACCATTATTAAAACTCTAAATTGGAGATATATTGTGCACCTCGACAGATATTGCTTTATTCTAATTAAATTAGTTTTTATTAAAAGAAATGGTTTTTTTCTAGTATTAAAACGTAAAACTTACGGTCCGATGAACATTTCTTAATGTAAACATTTAACTGCTTCGTGAAGTAATAATTCAATTAACGATTTAACGAAATATTACAATAATTGTAATTATTAGTAAATAATAAAAACAATCCTAATAACATTAATTTTAATCATTAGAAATTTTTTAAAATAATAAAACGAATCATAATAAAGCATTTGCATAAGAACCAGATGCAACGAGCAGACGATGTAAAGCTGATTGAAAATGAAACTTGAAAGAGAAGCACAACAAATATGACTTTCAAACATAGTTTTAAAACTCACAAAAAATATTTATTTATTATTTATTTAAATTATATAAATATTACGTTTGAAGCACAATTATAAGTTCTTGGAGATCATGGGAAACCATCGTAAAATAATTAAAATAATAATTGTAAAGAAAAATCAATTTTTCAAATTCATATCGAGCGCACACTTGCTAGCAGCGTGTATTTTCGATATCTTTTAGGTCCATTCAGAACTATTGAGTTTTACAGTACGTTTTTAAATACAAGCAATTTATACAATTCATTTTGAATTACACAAACAATATTTCTGTACAACAACATATTTAATACCTTAAAGTGAAACACCAACATTTTTACCTCGAGAGCAGTCATGCGTGACTGACAGAACTAAGATTCCGACTCAGCCTACACAATGTCTGACATTGTCATCAACTCAATCAATGGCAAAACTGATTTTATGTTGCTAGGTGTCAGCCAGTTAACTGATTTCAAGCTCTCATGCTTATTCTACAGTGGAATATTTTTACAATGTTTTTGCAATGTTTTTAATCATATTTTTACAATGTTTTTTTTACATTGTAAAACAATTTTATAATGTTTTTAAGATATTTTTACAATGTGTTAACTAAATTGATAATATTGCATCGAATGTTATCAATTGCCAATGTAATTTTAAATTGAGTTGGAACTCTTGCAATTAAATAAACTAACAAAAATCCTAAAATCCTAAAATAAAACATCCATTGTCGCAATGGAAGGTAAATGTCAAAGTTAAAAACTTCGTTAAATGCAAAAGCCCCAAGACACTCTTTAAGTTCGGTGCTGGAGATAAGTAATGAGGAAAAATGTCGGATAAATAGATGATATTTTTCGAATTTATTGCATCATTGATAATAATATCATTGATAATAAATATAATGTTAAATTGGCAATAACAATTATTTTCTAAAGTAATACAAATAATTCTGCTGGTTATACATTCTTGAAGTCCTTTTAACTTTTGAAATCAACAAATTAACTTCCTGTAGATGATTTTCATAATAATCATTGCAACAAGTGCATCTCACCATCACCTAAAAACTAAATATTTATAATTTATCCTTAATTGGTCAATTTAACAACGAAACGTTATCATTTAAATATTAATTGTCCCTATAATTAGTTGTAAATTCAAATGAGCCATCAATCCACTCATCCATTCACCTTCCTTCGTTCTCCAGGTGCATGTGGAAAAAATCGAACGTGTTCAATTAGTCAAAGTGTCTTGCTGCTCCATCCAGCTGGCTGTGCATGCACCTCCAGCCTCATGAATTATTCATTAGGAATAATTATCCATGACCATTCAAGCAAACATTTCGTCACTGCGTCTTAAAAATGTTCTTTGAGCAATTTCGGTCAGTGCTTGTTCACTAATATTCATGAGGTTTGCTTTGAATACATGAATATGTAATTATGCATGACTTGCATGGGCACGGTTGTTGCGTAGATAAAACGCAAAATTAGGCTCGGAATTATGCTAAGTTAAGCACACACTGCAGGCCGAAAATATGCAACATTTAATAACTTCAGATCAAACCATAAATAGCATCAAAGGTTTCTCCTGAATTTAGACAACATTAAAATCTCATCAACCTCTGCTCCCAATCGCAAAGGTTCGACGTTATCAAGGTCAAACCATGCATTATTATCAATAATAATAATAATAATAATAATAATAATAATAATAATAATAATAATAATAATAATAATAATAATAATATAATTAATAATAACCACTTACCATGTGGTCGGCACCGGCACTTAAGAGGACGTCCTGCGCACACGGATGCCATTCAATATAACTGACCCTTTTGTGGTGCCCGTTGCTTAAGTCGACCACTGGTTCAGTGATATTGTGGAACAGACCCTCGTCGGGAATGCTCCAGATCTTGATCTGGTGGAAGATCAAAAATATTTTTTATTATTAAACAAAATTATTATTATTGTAATTGTTGTTGTAATTATTATTAATAGTATCATTATAATTATCATTATCATTGTAATATCATTAACATCATTATTATCATTATCATCGTTATCGCCATAGCATCGTCATCGTCATCGTCATCATCATCATCATCATCATTACCATCATCGTCGTCGTCGTCGTCGTCATCATCATCATCATCATCATCATCGTCGTCGTCGTCGTCGTCGTCATTATCATCATTATCATTATAATTATTATTATTATTATTATTATTATTATTATTATTATATCTCCAGGCTCTGGGATTCAGAGCCTTTTAGATTTTGAGAGAATGGCTATGAAAAGAGGTTTGAGTGGTATTTTTTTGTTTTGAGGATTAGATTATTTTTACAATTTAAATTGATATTAATATATATTATTTTTATATTTTTATATTATTAATTATATTATATATTATATGATATTAAGCCTTATAATAGTTAAACTATTTATTTTTAATTAGATTTACTTATATAATAATCGTTTTTGTTATTAAATTTATTTAACAATTTGTTTAATTAATTAATTCATTCATTCATTAATATAAGTAATTAATTAATTAAATATATCGTATATATATATTTAAAATAATTTTTAATTAGAAATAATCCACAAACGTGAACTGACAGTTGCATCATCTGATGACGAGGCTATCAAGTAGTCGTTATGAGGGCACCACTTCAAGTCCGTGATGGAGGCTCTGTGGCCACAGACCTTAGGGGTGTTTATCTCGACCCTGCCTGTCTAAAAAAGAAGAAAAACAAAGTCTACTGGTCTCTAGTTCAAATTTAGCTTTTACGTGAGAGTTTGAAAAAATAATAACTGATGTTAATAACAACAATTATTATTTTTATTAAGTTAAATTTTATTGTTATTACAAATATAATTCAGATGGGCAACAGGACTGGCGCAGAGGCTTGTGGGCCTCCACCACCACACCGCACCGGGGCCCCCAACTGGGTAATTCCGGCGCTTGTATGATGTAATGTTTTGATAGTGATTAAATATTAATGTTATAATTGATAACGAATGATAATTTCCAAATATTTATGAGTCGCCCAAAGATATTGAGTCCATGAGTCAAGAGCTTCTTGAACGAGACCTAGAGGAGACCATTAAGAATTCTGATTTTTTTTTATATATCTCCAATAAGGAATTTAATTTTTAACATTATTTTTAAATTCTCGATTTTTTTAAATTTATTTTCATGTTTTGAGAATAATAATTTTTAATTTTGAACTGATTTATTTAGCTTTATTAATTACTGTAAATTAATATATTATTGTCATTAGCTATTGAAAAGAATAATACATTTTAATTCAAATTATTTCGGTAAAACAGTGTAATTATTATTTAATAGTCGACTCTGACGACCAACAGTCCTCTGAGAAATTCAACAAAATAAACGTTAAGAAAGAGTACTCTTTGTGTTTAACTTTCGTGAGAATTTTTTCTTTTGAAGTTTGTTTGTGAAAATATAATTTAATGACATCAACAATCAGTTTGCTGTTCTTAAAGCATCAAACTATTTACTATTTACAGCTTTAAATCTCGACAATTTTCCAAAATATATTGCCATTAATAATCCCTCATCAAATGTAGTTTATTTGAATGTGAACAAGTCAAAAGGACAGTGACAGTTGAAACACAGCAAAGATAATATACAAATTAAACTTCTAAACTCCGAGAGATGAAACAAATGGTGAACCTTTTCGATGGGCAGGACCACAAATGAACCACCACCTGCCGATTCGACGACCACTGCCACAAAAAGGGGGTTGACGGCGCAGAAGTTGGTGTCATGTGCACTCTTCGTTGCCTTCAGTCCCTCGTAGCAGGCCTCTTTCTTGAAGGGACAGCCGAAAACGTGCCGAAATTTCGAGGGCCGAACAAACATTTCCAAACTGGATTCTCTCAAAGTTGGAAGCAAAGTTGTAACTTCCTTTGTTGCGTTGTTATGAAGTGTATTTCTTGTTGGTCGTGTTTGGAAGTAATGCACGAGTTGCGATGAAATAGAGTTTTTCAAATCCGTCGAATGTATATCTCAACTGTGTTTAATCCAAATTCTAAGCAGACAAAGTATATTTAAAATATTTTCATCTTGCATTTACTGCTAACAGTAACTTGACCAAAATACAGAAAGTCCAACAAAGGGAAACTTTAAGTTGTTCCGTGTTCTTAAATGAACAGCGATTGTCAACGCCAACACCTGGTTTCTATGCTCAGCTAGTCAAGCTCCACCCAATAGAAAGCCTTCAATCAGATGGTTTCTGCAGGTGAGCATGAATGTTTACGCTATCAATTAAACAACAAATAACTCATATTTATTGTCGGACGCTTTTTATTCCAGCTAAAGGAACATAGAATTGGTCTTCATTTTGTTTTGACAGTCGTTTTGATGTTTGTTTTTGTTTCAAATTCCTTGAAAGATTTACTACGATTTTATTGCAATTAGAAATTTCACTTTAATTCATTGCATAGTAATTGCTGCCATTGCAATATAAATGACTTGATTTCGAGAGTTAAACTTATTTTCAGCACTATCAAACAATTATAAAGATTTTAACACCACGTGGCTCTTTTGTGAACATTTGGTGAGAACTACAAACTAATTTTAAGATTGAAGCTTAGTAATTGTAGCCATTCCCCAACACCACAAGAACTGTAAAATGAACTCAGAGTGATAATTCATTTTTCCTCGAACGATTCACTCTCATATTTTTAAACTTATCTTCTCGAGAAAATGTTAATTAAATTGACCAAAATAAAGTGATGTCCAAATGTTTTTCAACAAACAATTGAATTCAGTTGACATTATTCCTCCAGAAAAAAAAAACCATAACAATCTTCTTACAAAGTTTAGACCACATCTTTCAAGTGTCAGTGTCACAAGTCACCAAAAATAAAAATAAAAAATCTATGGTTTCCAATATAAGATATTCCAAAAGATATTTTCTCTTATTTTCCACAAAATTCAAAACAAATGCTTCAAATATTCAGTGACAAATCCATGAACAGAGAGGTTATTTACAAAGCAAAAGAACAAATATTATTATTTTGAAATTACAATTTTTACAGCATAATTATTATAACATTTGGAAAGTTTTTGTTTATGGAGGTAGATGTGCAACAGATACTGTCATCCAAAATTTAACCCAAAAGAACAAAAAATAAGCACTTTATCAACAGCAAGCACAAAGATTCCTCTTTCACCTGATTCCATTGAAGAAATTCAGAGGAGAGTTTGGTATCTAAAATGTAATTTGGTCATGCAATTACAGTGTAATACAATATCAGCACAATACAATGTCATGTAAAACATTTAAAGCACATTCACATTGTGAACATAAACTCTTTTTATTTCATTTAAATTTGAAATATAAAATATATTCCAAAAAAAGTTCATCCAGTTATCTGCTAAAAATGTTTTAACAATAAAATCAAAATACAAGAACAACCTTTTGTGATTTTGTCTTTGGGTAGATGCTCCAAAACTTGAGCGATTCGTCACCAGCACCAGTGACAATGGACTCCCCATCGGGTGACAAGGCCTTTAAAATAGTAATTCATTCATTCGTGTGTTTGTTTGTTCATCCCCTCATTTATCTTTACAAATTTGTTTTTATTTCAAGTTTAAAACCAGCTCTACTTTTACAACAGGATAGAATTATAAATATATGTAATAAAAGATTAAAAATGTTAGATAATAAATAATTAGAATGCAGACCAACCAGATAGAGAACCCTTGTCGAATGGCCGTTGAACTTGGTTATGCACTCCATGCTTGGATATTCCCAAAGGAGGATTTCATTCAAGGAGTATCCATGGGTTGTAATCTTTTGAATTTTGAGAAAAAGAATTGTTAAAAAGAATTATAGCAGAAGAATTTATAAATAAAAATCAATTAATGTGAGCCTTCACTTTTAATGCATCATCAACCAAGGTTTTCATGCTCTAATAAGTAACCATTGCAATGACAATCAAAAGAGCATTGTCCAAAAACATTGTTCTTCATTACAATGACAATGGTGATGATGATGATGTATTCGTCATTAAATAAAACAATCTCAAAATACATTTACATAATTAATAAACAGTAATTGTTAACTGCAACTAAATCTCAAAATAATGTACAAAAGAGCAATCAGAGGATTAAAAGCATATGTTTGATTTACCAGCTCGTTGGCTTTCTTGGACCAGGCAAGAGTGCACACCTGAGAACCAGTGTCCACACAATTGATGCTGTCCGTGCTCGAATCCAGAGTATTCCACACCCGTATCGTCCGGTCGGCAGTGCCGCCACCACTGGCGAGGAGTCCGTGGTGATGGGAGGACCAGTCCAGCGCTTTAACGGCGGCCTTGTGCTTGGTGTAAGTTTTCACAGGGGTCAAGCTCGAGAAGGGATTCCAAACGAGGAGCTTGTTGTCGTTGCTTCCTGAGGCCAGATGGGTAGAATTGGGGGACCATTTGAGTCCACAGACCTTACATAAAAATGAAATTTTCTAATAACAGACTCATAGTGTAACATTAAAGGTACTGTGAATTTATTTCTTTATTACATCCAAAGAAACTATACTTCGAGAAACAAATACCGGGTTATTCTATAAACCGGGTTAAACTATAAAAAAAAAACTTTAGCAACTTGTTGCGATAACTAAATTGTAAAATTTTGCTCTAAATAATAAATACTAAAATTTTATGCAAATAAAATAACTACCTCCTGTTTGTGGCCATTCAAAATATAAGGAAAAGTACCCGATCTCAAATCAGACACGACAATGCTACGATCCTTGCTGCCCGAAGCCAATAGGTCCCTGTTCCAATGCAGGCAACCTGTGAAAAGCAATCAATTATTCCATTAATTTGTGTTTCATGCTGAATGCATTTTACATGTTTCAAACAAAAATTATCACTAAATGTTAGAATGTCATTATAAAACTGTCAATGTTTAAACTGCATTGCTGCTTTAAAATGTAGAAAGTAAGACAAGACAACCAAATGACATTTGAACATTTAACCTATTCTATCGCCGTGCACGTAGTATCTTGAGAGGATCTTATTGGACTGAATGTCCCAAAGCGAGATTTGACCTGAACTCGTTCCGATAGCCAAATGATTGCCCTGGAAGTTTAGAAAAAAACAAACACATGTGAACATTAAAGTAATCAATAAATCATAATTGTTCGTTCATTTAAACAATAAATAAACTTATAAATTCAACTACAAAAGTGTCTCAATCGTTTGTATTTTTCTAAATTCAAAAATCCTTCTTTGCAGTTACATTTTCGTTGAAAGCGACGGAAGTCACAGTGGACATCTCGTTTTCCATCAGGTCGTAGTGAAGCAATATCTGGAAATTAAAATCTTATTAACTAAAATAAAATTTTAAACAAAAATGAATGGGTCATACCATGAAAATTAAATTATTTTAAACATTCATTTCTAGAAAACATAAATCAGTGGCATTCACAGTAATTGCTGGAATGCTCACTTAACCATTGCTAACGAGGCTTAATAAATAATGATAACCACTTGAACAATCCATGAAACTCCTCCAACCTCATTGTAGATTATTTAAATATTATTAATGTTATTATTATTGACCTTAGTATTACCATTATTATTTATTATTAATTAATTAATTACCTCTCTTGTTGAAGCACTCCACAGGTAAACCTTGGAAGAAATGCCAACAGCTATTGTGTTCTTGGAGGACCAGTCGAGGAGGTTCAAGTAGAAGTCGTCCTCCAACCCGGGCACGCCGAGGTCCCGATAAGGAGTCGAGCAGAACTTCCTAGGGTGCTGGAACAAATGTTTTGTATTGCTTTTTTTAATGTAACTGTTAATATTTTTTAATATCTAATAATTATTAGATTTTAATCAATCTTTTAGAATTAAATGTTCATCAAGAAAATCACTCAAATAACCCACCATTTTTGAATCACAAAGCAATTGTTGGCTCTTCTTAGCCAGAGGAGAAAGTGAGTAGCAGAATTCAGTTGGTTTCCTTCTAGGACTGCCATCTATACCAAACTTTTTACAAACAGGAAAAGCTTTTATTTGAAAATAGCTCAATAATGTGGTTTTAATGTTTAATAATTTCGAGTTGGTAATGTCTGATTTGATCATATGAGGGGGGAAAATAAACTAGTGAAATTTTTTTATTGAAAAAACAAATTCATTTAGATTATTTTTTAAAACACTTGCAATAAAATTCAAAATAACATTCAGTAACCAAATATAAACATTAGACAAAAATTATTGAATTCCTATCCATCAAAGTGACAAGAACAACCTACTTGGAAAACACTTTCACCTTTGACCTTGTTTGCATTAGAGCTATCATTCTCATCTTTGAAGTCCAAGAGTTCATTTTGGAGAAGACTTGAATAAATTCCTTTCCTTTTCGAAGGAGTGTGGGGATCTTGAGGTTTGTTGGTCTGTACAAAAAAAACAATTTGCAGATGAAGTCAAGCATCATAAAGTTGCAATTAAAATAAATTTTTTAAAAGTGAAAGTTAATAATATAAAAAGTCACTTGAATGTAGTGGTAAAAAAGTTAACCTTACATTGATCCATGAATAATTTAGTAATATTTATTTTTTTTAATATTCAGTAATATTCTTCACTAACAGGAGAAGAATTTAATTGGAGCTTCCACCATGATCCTGTTCGTCTCAATGGAATGAACCTATCACCATAAACTCTGCCCTGCTGATAATTTAATTTTTGTAAACAAATTCTGTAAGGATATAAAAAAAAACATCTAGAATTTAGTAACTCCGGATTTAAGCTAATTTGCTGAAATTTAAAATCCTCAAAGAAATTTCTTAGAATGCTTTAGCTCTAAGATTAACCGATAATGCAAGACACATAATGACAAAAATTAAAAAGGCATATAATAGTTAAAATATGCAAACGCAGCATACCCCAATATCGCAAATCAAAGAAAATAAATCACCTTCCGTGATGGTGAAAATGAATCAATAACATTATCATCGCGCCTTTCAAAGAAGGGATCCATTCTTCGATTTATGATTAAACAGATATTATTTTTAGTTAACGCTGTGAAAAGGCTTTTAACGTCCAATTGCTAAGATTTAAATAATTCTCTGCCGAAGAAACAACGCCCAATGTTCTCTTTACTTTGTTGTGTCCACTTTTGTCGTCGAATTACCCGCAACAAAAACTATTTTTATTTTTCCGCATATCATAGTTTTAGAAATTATAATTTATGTGTTACAAAATTATTATATTATTAGAAAAATAAATTAAATGTATTTCACAAATTTTAGGTTAACATCTACATAATTGTATCAATTCCACCTGTTAAACGTATTTGTTCGCAGTGTTTCTTATCGAATAAACGTTACTTAAAATAAATCTGTTAACAAATTAGCTCTTTATGATTTTAATGATTTACAATAAGTCTGACCGACGACTTATCAAAAAAAATTGTCCGGTAAGGGTTGAGCAGAACGTCCCTTGAGCGGGTTTATATATCTAGTCCCTCTAAATTCGTTCAAAAAAATTGAGCATTATTTGGAATCTTCAAAATTTTGTAAATAACAGCCAAAATAAATTGTTCTGAATTGTGCAGTCGAAAACCATGCAATAACTCAAAATTCTAGAAACTCTTGGCTGTAGCTCTTGCGGGCTCTGCCAGCAGAAGGTTCCTTAACTTTTCCAAAGTACCTGGTGTCTTCTGGACCTTTCAGTTCAGGAATGAAGTCAGGTACAATCTGTATAGATACAGAGAACAATTATAATTTGAATGAAGACTGGATAAATGAATGAAAGAGGGAGGAATTGACATTTCGACAAGCCATCCCTTAGTTTGCATCGTTTATCCAAAACGGGTTATGGCCTCCAACTTACCGTTTGTGCTAAAAGCTGGTTCCAGTTGATACTGCTGAACCAGGCGTGTTCGGCAATGTCATTTCCGCCGTTCTTCATGTTACCATAGCGGCGGGTTGTATCCATAATCACCAAATGTCCGAGAAGGTCTTTTAAGTCTCTAGAGAAGAAGCTCGGACATCGAAACTAAGAAGAAATTTAACTTTGTTAAATGAAAAGAAGTATTTTCATAACTTCTGGTATTTGTACTTAGATCAATACATAGAAAACAATGCCCACAAGCATTCAGTAAAGGTTTGGAGAATCTGAGGCCAATACTATTCTTTATTTAAATATATGACAGTCCATTCGAGACTTACATATCCTTCACAAATCTTTTCATAAATTTCTTCCTCTGTTGAACCATCAAAGGGCAGGGAACCCCCCGTCATCTCGAACAGAAGAATACCAAACGCCCACCAGTCCACTTCCATTCTGTAACCCTGAGAAAGAATTCAGAGACACGAACATTTGGAAAAACAAAAAAAGACATTGTCAAAACGACATTTAATTAATTTTAATTAATTCAATTTTTAAATATCATTATATCAAGAAGAAATAAAGCTTGCCTTGTGCATAATTATCTCAGGAGCCATGTAATAAGGAGAGCCACAAGTCGTGTAAGTTCGATGCTTTATGACTTTGGCGAATCCCAGGTCTGTCAACTGAGTCAAGCAACCAGAATACGTATCAGGTTTGTAAATTTAGTTATTGTACAAAATTCTTCGTCTTTAAAATTTTACTGCAATTCTTTATATCTTAAATTGAAACAGAAAAATATCGCAACATGAATCAATTAAATTCTAAATAATATTTTACAATGATTTACAGAAGTAACAATTATTATGATATAAACAAGTCAATTAATTTTAAATCAGTAATTAAACAATAAAATCCTTTAACAGCCACAAGGATAAATTCTCTAGTTCTGTTTCTTTTAAATATCTTATCACTAATAATATAAATTGTTATGGAATTTATAACATTTACTTTAATATAGCCATTCATATCTAGCATGACGTTTTCTGGCTTCAAGTCCCTGTGAGCCACATCAACGGTATGCAAATATTCCAATGCCATGAAGACTTGTGCTCCATAGAATCTGCTTTGGCTTTCTCTGTTTTTTTTTATTTTCAAAAGTGTCGGTAAATTTAAATTGTGTCGGATTAACAAATGATCTTCACGGCTATTAAGGTATTTTAAGTTTTAAAAAAATAATAACATAGCTATTAAACAAAAGTTTAAAAAGTTGGTCTATGAGGAAGATTCATGGAAAGTATTGGAAATAAATATAAATTATTGTGTGACACAGATACATTTTTTATTATAATTTAAAGTAATTTCATTCAATCAAAATACATTCACGGCAACATTAATGAAAAAAATTGAAAGTTTTTATAACCATATTCGCTTGTAAATCATTTAACCACAAAACATTTTTAATAAAGATGCTTTATTGAGCGGACATCCAAACGAAATTAATCGATAATTTATTTCTTACTTGAATTTCTGGATTCTTGTGAGATGCCAGTATAGATTGCCGCAGGGCACATAATCAAGGATCAGGTAAACATTGTCGTAATCCTAGAGTCAAAAGCATAATAGCATATAACATAAACATTTATTAAAATATCATTTACATGGATATTATTTGAAAAATAAAAACAAAAGTTCACCTTAAACGAAAAGTGACAATGAACGACGAATTGGAAGTTGATTGCTTGCAAAATTTTCTTCTCCCACAAAGTTTGTGAAAGGAAATTCCTTTTTATTATCTGAAATTTATAAATTACCTAGTTCTTCATTGTGAATAAAAGGTTAGAGCGTGATAACTTCGCAAAAGGTAACACAAATCTGTTCCAGGTACATTAAATCACCTGTTCTTTTTTCATCGTCTTCATGGCGAAGAGGGTTTTATTCTTATTTCGAACGAGGGTGACTTTCCCAAATCCACCAACACCAATTACTTTTATAATTTCAAATTCCGAAATTGCGGCATTACTCTGCGAAAAAGAAGAATCGAATGCTCCAGTATAACCAAATACCAAGCATTATTATACAATGTGCTTAACTAGTTTAAGCTTTACCTTAACTGGGTTTCCCAATTGCTGATTAAAGATATCTATCGCACCATCAAGGTATTTTCGGTCTATAATAAATGGGACCAAATTGATAAATAAAAAAATAGTTATTATATATAATATGGCATATTAAAGATAAAATTTGCCTTTGAACAATTGTGATAGAAACTCTTGCGATCGAGCTAAGGTTTGAACCAGGGACGTCATTTTAGGGGAAAGAGGAATCGTAGGTCATGAGCCAATTTTAGGGACACTTCCGAAGGGTTGAGCGAAGGTCTGCCCCCTGGAAAAGGTTGAACGTCCCTGATTTGAACGATGGACTATAAGAGATAGATAAGAGATAGAGTCAAAGCGAATGCCTTGATCCCCTTCGGCAAGGAGTTAGGGCTTCCGCTTTGGTGATGCTGCTAACTTATCGATGGAGATTTGTTTATTGCTAAATAATAAATTATAATGCAAATCATGCTTTCATTTGACAACATCGCAATCATTAGTGAAAATCACTATTACGTAGTTGTTATTAAATGCAATTATTACAGTAATATTAACAAACAAAATTAGTATATTTACTATAGCCATTGTCACTCATTTAGAATGATGAATGCATATGCTGTCCCGACCAGAAACAAGACGCTTCTTGACGCCTTACCCCACAAAATCGTATCAAGCAGGAGAATGAAACGGCCCATTACAAAATAACGTCTAATCATAAATTAAACACATAGCGCTTAATTTTATTACTTAATGTACAAAAATGCAGATTTAGACTGGCAACTATTAAGAAAATTAATCTCAAAATTTCAAATGTTAAATAATTGAATTTTGGTTCTGTTTCATTGTTTTGAATTCTATACAATAAATTAGAACGTTCAAGTACTTTTAAAGCTAAAACCAAAAATATGTTTAAGTTATACAAGTCGCATTTACTCGATTTTTGTTATGTAATTCAATAACATTTTAACAACTGAAGGTAAATAAGTATACAGGAATTTACAGCATGTAATAATTAAGTTTTCAACCTTACACAATCGTTTTTAAATATTATAAATTAATTAGTCACGGATCACTCAGAATTCTTTTAGAAGCTAAAAGGTTCTTTTTAACACAACTAAAAAGAATTAATAATGAATAAAATTAAATACTGTTAAAATAATTAAAAACGTTCCTCAGAGAACGAGATTAGATATACTTAGCCACAAGATCGACCCCACGTTAATATCGCAGTTTTACAATCGCCATCTTTTGGTAGGAGATGAGGCAGGCCTGTATTTTTTCTGCGTCTTAGATTTGAATACATCGGGAGATTTCTAAGAACAATGGATGCTGTAAAGGAATTTAATGCGGAGGTTAGTATCGCGAATTATCAAGTTGACCATTTCGCCACGATTGCTACAAAGTGCTCGAGCCACCGATCGATCTTAAAGAGTTTGATTGAGCAGAGCAATACTTTTAAAGACGTTATTTATTCAAATGGTAGAGAAGTGTGTCGATATAGTTGACAGACATATCATTTCATTATAATTGAACAATCTAAAACTTCAGTGTTTAGGGTAGTCAAAAAGATTCAATTTTATATCTTAAATTAGGTTTTTAGGGTAACCTTATTTGAGACATTGAGGCCATAACCAAAATGTTCCAGTATATTTTTGATTTGCAACATTTACATTTTGGTCATAGAAGTTTTCTGCTCAATTTATTGAGGCTCATCCTAATTCATAAAAGTAAATTTGAGCTGAATGAGTTAACATATTATGTTCAATATTAATTCATTTTACTGGTTTAATTGCATTGCCACTAGTTTGCTTACAGTAAAGGTAAGATCCAATTTGTATGCAAATGAAAGTTGTAGGTTGGGGATGTTGAATTAAATTTTAGCCCAAATTCATGAAAGTTTTGAGGCTAATTGATTGATTGGTTAATTAATTTTAACAACTAAAACCTGACATTTTTGCTAGTTTAGTTTTGGATAAATAATGTAGAAGCATGCAAGTGATTAAAGTATTCCTTTAAAAGTCTTGCATTCTATTTTGTTTGGTATTGTTTCAAAATCTTCTTAAACCAATGCACCACTGTTGAGAATCTCATGAATTAGCAAACTAAAGTATCATTTATATTCTATAAACGTTCATTTGCATAATTTTCTGGAAGTAAGTTGTAAGATTAAACATTGTAATGTGCAAAAACAGGTTCAGTTTTCTAAGTAACATTCCTTAGTAGGGTTTGATCAATGAATGCTTTAATATATGTAATCCTGATCCTGAATAAATAACCTCTTAAATGCTGCTGGATATTTGTATTAAAATGTGCAAACAATTACATTTTTTGAGAGCCGTTAGCGAACCATTTTTTAAAAGTTCTCAAATATTGGTGTCCGACATTGAAACTGGAAATATGATGTAGCAATATCGATAACAATGCAAGATAAACACAATAACAAAAGCAACAATGATCCCGACCACAATGGTTTGGAAAATAGGACATCATATTAGCAAATTTGACTCTGAGTTTGTTTTAAACTTTACAATTGGTAGGTTGAATTTATTTGGTGTTTTGTGAAAATGCAGGACATCTGGAATTTTGGTGGATTTTCTGGTGTTTTTGCATTGCTGGAATAAAACTAAATATAGAACCCAATGAAAATGTTAATTGTTTAACAATTACATTCATTTAATTAGTTCATTGGCATGTAATTGAATGTTACATCATAGAATATTGATTAGGGAATAGGTTAATAGGTTGATCTCTGAAGTTAGTGTTATTATTTTGTCTTCAGAAAATTCTTCTGGATCATGTGATCTTAGTTTCTACAAACAATCTCAAATATTTTGGTGGACAATCATTTGAATTGTTTCTATTGTTATTCTTATTGTCGGTGCTTAAGCAATACAGGGATTTGCATTTCTGCTTTGATGCTGACAAAGCAAAAGATTATTGTTGCTTGTGCATTTAGGAAAATTACTCTGAATTATTATCATGTTGTAAAGTTCCTTTCAAAGTTTGAGATATTTTTTTATTAAAAATTTACATATTTGACCATCTGCTTTATCTTGTAAGTGATATGAGGTAAAATGTATTTGCATAAAGGATTTCTGTAATGACTCTAATAAGTTACAAATTAAAATCAAGAAACTTGTAGCAAGCGCTGCTAAAGTTACAACTAAACTCAAATTTGGTTTTTCATTTACTATTGATGATCAGTTTAAGAACATTTTGATTTGGCATGCCTGGGATTTTTACTTAAGATGAACTGCATATGGAATGCATTAGCTCTGGCAAATTGCAGTTCAATATGTGGAGCCTGATGAATGTCATTGCATTAATTCAATTTCTGCATTAACTTACTGAATGAATTGATTTTCATTGGTGTTTTATTTCTAAGGCAAAAGTATTGACTAGTTTTAAATGTTTGTAAATAAATGCTATGTAATGTCTTCTATCATTTCTAGCTCTGTTCTCTGTATGAAATTCAGCCACCTGTAACAAAGGCTAAAATGAGCCAAATAACCAAGACTGCTATCAAGGCCTTGAAGTTCTACAAGCATGTTGTTCAGAGTGTGGAGAAGTTCATACAGAAGGTTAGTGGGTTTGCATAGTGATCTGTTTGTTGTGCAATCACCACCAGTTTTATTTTTCTTGGTTTTATGGTTTTTCTTGCTTGTTATTTCAACAATTACGAGTTTTTTTTTTCTATCATCCTTTCTTGATGCTCGCAAGTTGAGCTTCAAATTTCTTTGGTTAGATCAGACATTTACATTAAAATTAACTCCCTAATCACCAAAACCATACATGGCACTTTACATTCAGTAAGGTGCTTTGGCTACTAGTGGCAGCTCCAAGGTACCCTGTCATTAGAGGCAATATTGTTGTTTTAATTTCTTACGTTAGATGCATATAGAAGTTTGATAAGATCTAGGATTCTTGGAGAATTCTTCTACAGGCTGTCAAAAATTGGGTCCATTTGAATTGTTACAGTGCAGGCAAGAGTACAAGGTCCCAGGCCTCTATATCATAGATTCGATCATTCGATGTTCGAGGAAACAGTTTGGTCCCAATAAAGATATGTTTGCTCCGAGGTTTTCTAAAAACATTGTCATCACATTTCACAACTTGTTTGATTGTCCGCCAGAGGATATTGTGAGTTGGATATTAAATTGGAATTTCTTGATTTAGGACATTTTAGTTTATTAAAAGAATTGAATAAATCAATGAGTCTGAGATTTAACCAAGCTACATTGAATGATTCTTCTTCCAGTCCAAAATGATTAGAGTATTGAATCTGTGGCAAAAAAATGGAGTGTACCACCCTGGTATCATTCAGCCACTTCTGGATTTGGCATCTGATCCACACAATCCAGCAGTTTTTGAAACAGGTAGAAATCACTTGGGGTGGAAGGGTAGAATCCTTCTTGATTGACATTCTTATTTTATTTTACTTTTAATTCTAAGAAATAGTATAAGAATTTATAATTTAATATCACCAGATCCAATGGAGCTGCCACTGCCATATCAGATATCGTTAAAAATCAGATTTCAGAAAAATTTTTCAAATTCAAGATTAGGACACTTTTTTTTTATATGTCCTTTAGTTTTCCTTCTCCATTGCATTAAATAATCTAATATTATTCATTCGAGATAAAAAATTGACTTCTAGGCAAATGTTCATCAAAGAGGCATTTTCAAATTGATTTATATTTTTTATATTTTCTTTGATATTATTTCTGACACATATTCAAATCTTGTAAGTTTTTATGCTAATTATGACCAAACAACCACAACATATATAAAGTGTGATGTGCTGGATGGGCATCATTTTAGATGTGTTCCTTGCCTCTGCATCATTCATTTTGAGGTCCATCCGTGTTTATTAATTGTCTTCAATGTGAATTTTAAATGTTATAGTGTCATCACATGCACTACTGACTTGTCAACATCCATTTGTCTGCCAATTATTTATGCATTACTTCAAAATTTAGATCCATTGTATGAATTTATTAAGTGTAATTTGATCTTGTTTCCAGTGACTGCAAAATATTTCATCCCTGCAAAGAACCACTGTGGCTGATAGGTTGTACAGCGTTGTATTAGGGGGTGCCTGTCACATTATGTGTATTTATGCATTCTTGATAGTAATGAGCAGTAATGAATTAGTTCCAATTAGAATTTTTAACTTTTATTTAACTCCTCTTAACAAGCAGCATGATTAAGCATTCATTTTTAATTCCTCTGGTCTTTTTAAGCATTATGTTGTTGCTTACCAACTCATGCTCCATGGTATTATTTGCATTTTTTTCTGTAATTTTCTACACTTTTCCCAAAAAGTAGACAGAATATTGTTGAGGCTTATGGCCTGTTTGCAGTTAAGTTCTTTATTTTTGAATGCAAATCCCACATAAGATTTTTTGACAAAATGTTACAGAAGCCTAAATTACTTTGAACCACTTGCATAGATTTGATTACTATTTGGGACCTTTAAGCATTACCCAGTTTGTTGGTAAACAAGGTTGATGATGATGTTTCTGCTAATGTCGATTACATTGCTAAATGATTAGGATGGTGCGGTCAATAGTCAGTCTTGACTTTTGAAGAGCTTATTGGTCAAAACTTTGTTTTGGTGGTTTGCCAAATAAAATCATCACTGTATTTGAGGATTTATTAAGATTTTGTTTGCAATTTTTATTTATAATTTATTAGAAATACATAAAATTGCCTAATATGATTAACGGGCTCAGAAACATTGATCACTCGATCGTAATATTGAGAATGCTAACCTTCTAAATTTGCACTCATCAAGGACATCTATTATTTTGCACTCCTTTTAATTTTCTTTTTGCTTGTACTGAAAAGCCCATGTTTGTCCATGCAATAAGAACAGTTATGCAGAAGCATTTTTATATCCCTTTTATTTCAGCACTTAGTATGTAATTCTTTGTCCCTTGTCCTCATTGGTTCTTTAGTCTGATTTTAGACTGACTTTAATTTGATGAAATTTGCTAAGATTTATTGACTCAGAAGTGGCAACCTAAAGCATCAACATTGTGTGAATGATTGTGTTTGTATTGTATGTATTTATGTGACTGATTATATGTGTGTTGTATGTATTTATGTGACTCATTGTATGTGTATTTATGTAAGTCAGCCAAGAATCAGAATAGGATGATAAGGACAATTAGAGGGTTCATGGTGATGCAAGCCAGCTTTAAGTGGAATGTGTGCAAAAATGTCATTTTGTTTATCTAGAATATATGGAATAAATGCAATGCATTGAATAGCATGTGTAAAGAGCGAATGAATGTGAAGCTGAAGTCAAATTTAAGAGTGCGAACATTTATGATTTTATTTACAGAGAATGCTGTCTTATTGTTTTTGCTATGTTTTTATGCTGTCTGGATATCTTTTCAAGTTTGTAAAAGGAGAAGCATTTACACAAGCTCTGAGAACATCACAATGTTGATAGTGCTTGCCATTGGGTGATGATGATGACGTTGATGATGAAGAGATGCATTTAAATTAGCTTAAATTTAATTAAATACAGATTATTTAAAATCTATTATTTTGGCAAGCTGATTGCTCAATTTGATTATGTGTTATGCATGGCCTTTAGGCATATATTACATGTTGTTGCTTATCTGCATTGTTACATGTTACCATGACATTTGCATTCCTTTAAGTTTTTTACATTAAGAATTGACTGAATCTATCTCATGTTATTTATTTATTGCATTATATTTTGTTTTAATTAAAAAATCATTTTCT
Organism: Hirudo medicinalis; assembly: GCA_011800805.1. NCBI lineage: Eukaryota > Metazoa > Annelida > Clitellata > Hirudinida > Hirudinidae > Hirudo > Hirudo medicinalis. The sequence goes on from MPNW01000287.1 coordinate 46,969, forward strand.
TGCATATGCATTCTTTTTTTTGTGTTGCCATGGAAGGCTAATTTTTCAATTTGTGTTGCATTGAGATAAAAAAAAAGCTTCTAGTGGCAATTAGCATTATTGATATCTCTCACATTAAACACACATTTTTATCCATGCTAAGGCAGCTCCAGAGTGTTCTCCCCTTTGTTCGCTTTGTTCAGTATTGTATTGAAACATTGTTAAAATATACATGACTTAATGATTGCTAATTTTACTGCTTCTCTATAAAGTTTCTTTTTTAAATAGTACAAAAACAAGTGGAGCAGGTCACTGGTCTTACACCTTCCATGCCTCTCAAGTGCGATCAAAAGCCACCTGCCCTCACGGCCGATGCCCTCCAACTGGGCTCAGGACTCGATCTCAAGTCAGATTTACAGGGAGACTTTTCAAAAGTTGTCAACCAACTCATGCAAAGTGTAAGGATGAGATGATTTACAATTTTCCTTCAACATATCTGCCAATGTCATAAGTATGGTTACATTTGAAAATTATATCCCGATGGCTCGTGAACAGATTTAAGTTAGATGTTATCCAAGGTTGAGAAGGACTGTTTATTATGGAAAGACAAATTGCTAGCCATAAATCATAATTATATTTATTAATATTTGAATAACTAAAATTATACTTTTTAAGAATTATACCAAGAATGTATGATTGAATAGTATTGCAACTGCTTGATCTTATTGCAGATGATTCCGAATCCTGTTCCATCTCTGAGTTTGAACCCACAGATGCATCTTCAGCTGCTCCAGCAACTTCTTCAACTTCCAGTCCCGATGGTTCCATCTGCTCCTCTCTTGCAGAACAACATGAGACTTCCCTCATCATCCACAGTCGACAGTTCTCTCATCGGACAAATACAAATGCTCACTCAACAGCTGCTTAACCAGACGGCTCCCATTCCGGCCTGTCAGCTGACCGGATTGAATGCCAGCTACGATGGTCAATTCAAACAGCCAATAGAAGCTGCTGTCGAAATGGAGCCTTTTGATGATAACTACCACGAGGATCTCGGAGAAATGTCATCTCTCGATAAGGTCTGACATCTTGAGATAAATTAGATTACACAGTTAAAGTTATATTTTGTTGTGCAAATGCATTTTATTCATTTTATCTGCACCTCATTTACATGGCAATCGTGAATGCGATGGTTGTCATTTCTTGAATACATGCTTTTTCTAATTCCGACTACTGCTACTCTAAATGTGAAATAGTTTAATGTCACTAAAACATGAGATTTCTCTATGCTGTTGTCAAACATCATTTACGAATGTGTATATGTTTGAGACATTGCATGAAATTTATCTTGATTTTGCCTAGAAAATTGTGGCTGTTAAATATGTGAACGTGCATGACACCTTAGTCCAGTTCATCCATGTCATTGACATTGCATTGAACAACAACATCAACATGTTTCAGAGGATCATGTACATGTGTGGGGAAGGTGAAGCAAAAGATGAGACGGACGTTTCTCACCAGCGGTCGCTCGGAGATAATGACAGGTAAGACGAGTGTGAAAGGTAGTTTTTAAGCAGATATGAAATGTCAGTTTTATGAGTTTGAATTAGTCAATTTATTCACGTTATTGTCAACAAATGCTGACATTTAGATCAAATGGATTAATAAATAGTAGGTTAATTATTGGGACTTATTAAGATGGCACATTGTTGACTGAGTTTTTAAGAAATGAATGTTAAATGTTTGCTAATAAGCTGACGAGATAACGTAAGCTACTTCTTGAAGTTCTTTGAAAGAGTTTCAAATGGTTTATTAGATCCAGGAAGCACAGCCAATCAAAGAGGTCAACCCAGGCTGAGTTTGAAGAGAGAAATGTATCTGAAGCAGGTTATGGTAGTGATGTTGCCAACCCTTCCGGAACTCCGAACACACCAGGTCACTCTTCCTCTCTGAGATCCTCACCTAGAAGGTCCTCCAATTACAATGATGTGCATGGCGATGACGAAGACAATGTCGGATATGGCAGAACGCCATCCAGCTGTTTGAACATGAACAATGAGGAAGAGGAGGATGAACTCCATAATGGGTCTGAAATGGAAAACGATTCGGAGAGCAGATGTTCCAATGGAGACTTTCGTTCGAGGAGCAGACGAAGATCGGAAAGTTCTCAAAGAAGCCACAAAAGTAGAGAATCAAAAAGTAAAAAGTCAAAGAGGCACGAAGAGGAGGACAGGGAAGACTCTCGCAGGAGTAGGAAGTCGAAACACAAAAGCAGGTCGGACGAGCGATCGTCAAAACACAACAAGTCCTCTGCTGTGTCCGCAAACGACGGTCGATCGGACAGGAGCAGGCACAAGAAGCGATCAAAGCATGACTCCCAGAATATGGAGCAGATGGAGAGGAGGATATCCAAGGATGATTCAAGAGCATCTGAAGGTTTGAAGGCCAAAGAGGCTTCCGGGAAAAAGCACTCTTCAAGGACTGCCAGTTCACCTGAGCGGAAAAGAAGGAAGACTGAGTTTACAGTGAGAATCAAAAATTCAGTTTAGATTAAATAACTTGTGTATGTTGTCAATCATGACTTTGATGTTTATTTGAATTGGTTTATTATATCTTAATTTATCAGTTTTATTTTTTTTAATTGAATGATAAAGCCTTTCTTTCATTCATTTGTCATTTGAAATTTCAAAGGTGGAATATGGCATCGATGAGGACGATGACGATGACGACGACGTCATTTTTGTGGATATTCAGAAGAAATCTGTTGACGTGTCAAGGTATTCCTTCAATCCATTTCATGAGTGTGTAACTGATGTTAGAAATCCAGTTGGCTCAGTTGTAAAATAAATTTTATGCTATAATTTCGACATTAAGTTTGTTTCAATGAACAATTAATCCATCAAATAATTAGCTTCTTCCATTATCCTTGGAATGATTTTTCAGATTTTTGGAGAAAAAGCTACCATCACTGAAGCCCAAGAGGAAGCGTGCAAGCAGGTTGGAAAGAGTTAACGACTCGTTAATTAATCTTAAAATTTCAGTCTCAAATGATCTATCCTAATGTTGACAACAGTTTATTGCAATAAGTCGTCCGATGTCATAACAAGACTCGACACGAACATTGCAATTATCATTACCCATTATCAATTATCATTGTATGGAGATAATTAAATATTTATCAAGTGGGACGAGCTGCTTAAGTTTTACTTGTGATTGTGAGCGATTAGTGCGATTAAGGACAATATCTCCATTCTCTCTCAACACCTTGCTTTGAACTGTGTTATGTTATTATGCTTTACTGCATTACATAATTGTAATTGATTACATAATTATAACTATGTAACCAACGCTTTCTAAATTCAGGTCCAGTTCGAGAGGTTCTTCGGTTGAGTTCATATCCCAGGATACAAACTCAGAGAAACCAATCAAGGCGAAAGAATTTATGCCTCCTAGCAAACCAAACATGATGAGTGGTCAGTGAATGATTCCATGGCAGTTTTATTGGGTTTTTGGATTAATAAGCTAATAATAATAATAATCTGATGTAAATAGTTGGGCATTAAATACAAACTCTAATTGAGGAAATGAAAATTGTCGAGCAAACTGTTCGTGTCAAACACTTCTATTAAAATGTCTTCGTTATGCTTTTCATAGTCTGCAGTACAACCCTCTGGATCGGTCACTTGAACAAGCTGATCTCCGAAGAAGAATTGAGAGCTGAAATAATGGAATTTGGGGAAGTAACGATTAATGTAAGATTTTATCCATGTTTTGCAGTGTTTACTAATGCATGCAAATAATGTTTTCATGGTTGATGTTTTTCAAGTTGGTACCCCCTAGAGGATGTGCTTTCATCACCTTCAGCTCTCGGGCAGAGGCGCACAAAGCCCTTGACCATCTGAAGAATGTTTCTGTGCAGGGAAACCAATTGAAGGTAAGATGTTGGATGTGATGACATTTTTTCTATGTCTCTGGAAATTTGCAATTGATTTAAGATGTTTTGACATTAAAAATAATATGGAATCATTGTTTTCCATAATCAGGTTGCATGGGCTGCTGGTGTTGGCATCAAGAATTCTCCTTACTATGAGAAGTATGACATTGACCACGGAGTTACCTACATCCAGTGGAGTGAGATCTCCAGTCTTGACCTTCCTCAACTCCTTGATGGAAGCTTCATTGACGAGGATTCACTGCCTCCAAATTTTGATCGTCAGTGGAGTTTTTGCTTCAATGGAATATTTATTAAACTTGTAATTTTCAGTTATATTTTGAAACCAAAGTTTCATCTTGATCCTAACTAGATAATTGCATTTAATTCATTGAAAAATTTCTATTTTCTCTTGTTTTTTGTTTTTTTACAAGTAATATAATTTCTTAAGGTGGAACTTTGACAACTAAGAAGTCAAAGAAGAAGAAGACTCAACCACAAGATGTTGATGCAACAGCAGATGCAACTGCCATCAACCCAAGTATGTTATTAATGATTGAGACTGATGGCATTGCTATAAATTGGTCCTGGTTTGAATGTGATGTTTTGTAATGTATGCAACATATTCCTATTTAAGAGACAGAATCCCAGTGGTGGGGTGATTTTGCTAGAAGCAGTGACATGTAGAAATAAATAACGATTGCTAATTAGTTGTGAAAATGTTCTCATTCATTTCCAGGTCTCATACCTTTGCCACAAGCAGTTCCTCCTATTTCATCTCTTCCTCCTCCTCCTCTGCCACCCATCACCAGCACATCTGTAAGTTTCGTCTTCAATGTTGGTACATTTTATTGCCTTTCCCGTGAATTTCATGTAATTGATGATGCGCCATTTTAAGGTATCGAACTCGACACAGAGCTTGAATGTGAGCCTTATACATCCACCACACGGTATCAACTCTGGAATGCCTCCTTTACCGCCACCTACCACTTGCTACGTGTTGCCTCCTGGTTCAGCCAATTCATCATCAGTTAATGACAACTTAAGTAACAACCTTTCTAGTCCCATGGGACTGCTGAAGGGCATGCCCCATTTTGATCCCAGTATTCCTCCTCCCTGTCTTCCCCCTGGTATGCCTCCCTTACCTGGGTCTGACAATATGCCATCCAACCACCACGTGGTGCCGTTCATGCCACCGACCAGTCTCCCGACAGCCGACATGATGATGAGGAGAATTGAAATCCCTCCTCCCGTAGCCCAAACATCTTCAGAGGCTCAGACAAACCACTCACTCTTCAGCCACATGGACAGCATTTCCCATATACCAGTAGTTATTCATTCCCATCATGATGGCAACATTATCCATCAAAACTCTGTGCCCAATTCCAGAACTTTCATGAATTCTGCGATTCTTCAGGGACATTCACTGAATTCAAATTCATTGAGAATAGAGAAATCTCAGTTACCAACGACAACGTCTGTGCTTCCAATTTCTGCCTCGAGCATCTTGCATCCCCCACCTCAAGTCATCCTGATGGAAAAGCCACAAGTTAATCTGCTCTCTACCCAGCACAATTTCCTCATTAGGCAACCCCATGAGAATAAGCTCACCATGCCTGGCAGTGTACTCAGGCACTTCCGACCTGCCTCCAGCAGTCTCGAGCAACCCGTGGTCAAAGTAGGCCAGATGGTTGCGCCGGCTGTAGGTGATCTGACAGATCAACAGCAAGAATCAACAAACAATGGCAACCTAGTGTCGGGTCAGAGACCTCAGAGACCTAGAGATGTGGTTGTCCAACAAAATTTGATATTGCCGCCTCATGTAATGTCGGTAAATCAGCTGAGGCCTAACCTCTACCAACCGCCTCCTTCATCATCACTCACAAACTCCATGAACCACCAGGAGAACGTCAAAAGACTACCAGTGCCATCAGAGTTCTTGCGCAGGCTGGGGGCATCCACTACTTCCGCTCCTCCGCAAAGCAACACTACCGACAACAACGCGAGCAAACAAACGCCTTTGTTGCCGATTCCTCAGGTCAACGTACCTCCTCCGTCACTCCAAGTGCAGTCTTTGAGTTCTTTGGGAGGGGGACCAGCTCAGGATGGTTTGGTGAACATTCCGCCAACATCTTCCATGCAGAATAACGAATCTCAACCATGTTCGTCATTGCAAGGTAATGGAAACATTTTTATTTATTTATTTATTTTCAAAGTGTGCCACTTCTTTGTTTAAAAATAATTTGTAATTTATTCGATCTTTGACAGATTCGAAACCCCCCAGGAAACAGCCATTGTTGGAAACTCCTGTCACCCCAAAGGATAATTCCTTCAATTCACAATTGCTCCACCCTAGTCAGATGCTCAATATGAATCATCCTGCCTACAACAGTCTTGACCATCAGAAAAAAGATCAAAACATGCCACCACCTCAGATGTTGAATTCAATGGGAGACCGCTTCAAGACTCCCAGGCCGCCCAGGCTTGGTTTACAGGGTGAACAATTCGAGTGCCCAGAAAATCAGCAGCTAAATGTGCCGATCATCTTGAATTTTGCAAACCCGTCATCGTCCAGTGTTACAGAAGCTTTAATAACGGAGGCAATAAAAAGCCTCTCGCCCTTGGTGCGCATCCCCAACCCACAAGAATGCATGGGGCTGCTCAGGTCACCTCTCATGAATCCTGCAAGCTTCCTCACCGGCCCCCACGTCCTGGGTAATCCGAGGCTCGACTTGAGGATGCACCTTAGGAGTCCGGGCATGCGGGGACCCAATAATTTCAAGATGGGTGACAGAAGAAACCTTTTGAGGCCGTCAGGCTTGAATCATCAGAGGTCGCCGATGTTGAGGCAGCGATTCCCCACAACCAGCAGCAATGAGAACGACTGCCGGCCTGGGATGAAATATCGTGGCTTATCGGTTTCGTGAGCTCTCAGTGTACTGAAATGCAACTGATTTCTCTCAACGTCTAGGGATAGTTGGCAAAGTTCTTGCAAGCATGAATTTGATAACAGTGTTTTGGATCTTTGCATGTTAACATTCTGCTGAATGAATTAAATTTGCACAAAATATTCTGCTTGCATGACTTGAAATTTAATTTGCTGATCACCTGGTCCATTTTGCATCGAACGACCTCTCTGTTACCTATTATCAACTTTTCCCTGCCCTGACCCTAACCAACCTCTGTATGGCATGCAGCGTTTATTGACTTTGGACACGAGTACGAGCACAGTTTTGTACCGGCCGTACGATCGCAATCCCTCGTTTTCTTTTTGTATTTGGAGACTTAAGAACTGTCTATAAAGGACGTATGGATTCGTTTTTTGACTGATTACTTTTGTTTATTTGTTTATTTGTCATTGTTTCTATTAATTGTTACAACCTGTTTGTCATCTAGATCGTTTTTGACTGTGGCTTGTACATTTTCTCTTTGGATTACGAATAAATTAAATAATTTATTCAGCGAAACGCGCAAGAAATGAGGTGCAAAATGTACATTTTACATGGACAGAAAATGGTCCAAAAACTTTAAAGTGGCAAGATTAGACTTAGGAGGATGAGGGTCAGTAGACCTCAGTGGTTCTAGGAGGTGGGATGTCAGGTATCTTGGGACTTTTGATCCACGTCAGTTTGTCACAGCTTGGCTTTTTTGATAAAGGTTCCCATGTCTCTCCCTTGGCGTGCGCCTGTAAATATTTTTAAAGTGTTGTTTTTAGTTGTCGCATGGAGCTAAGTCTTAGGTAAACACGTACTCAAAGCGATATAATAACAATAACGAACCAAATATAGAATCGAGATCAAATATTTCAACGTCGTTCTCAGCGCTTAAAGGCCGAAAGGACCGTAAGTACCCTTTCGTTAAATGTCATTCTGATTTCATGTATTGCCCACCAGGACACATAATAATGTTTAATTAGGTCAAAAAAAGACTAATTAGACATCACTAATAAATGCTTAAGTGATAATGCTGTCTTCCGATTTTGATGAGATGAGTCTGGCACGGTTAAATTGGTTATCACAAATTGAAATACGAGTTGATAGAAGATAATTTGTTTACGTTGCGTTGGTGGTCGTATTTCGCTCGCTGGCGAAAATCGCACTACGTGTTTTTTGTGTTTTTTGTGTTTTTCGTTGCTTCGTGGATTAGTGAAGTTTAGTCAGGTCAAGTCAAGATTGATCCGCCGGTTTCTACATGGCTCCCATTAAATACAATCGTGAGGAACTTCTGTCTTTCCTTCCCCC